>OZ038387.1:48854954-49146583 GCA_964036045.1 Eutreptiella sp. 'Long Island Sound 2002' | reverse complement strand
AACCCTCCGGACAGCGCTGACCCCGTCACCCGAGCCCCTTTTGAAGGGGAGGGGGCCAGCAAAGGAGGTCCCATCACCTGCACGACCGCCACCCGCATGCTTTGATGGTGTGAGGTGGCCGTGCGCCACGCCCCATGGGCCGTGAAGAGCATGCGTGTCCATAGGAAAGGCCCAAGAGGCAAGGGATGGCTTCCGTGTTGTAATGGATGAGGACGAGTTCAAAAAAAAGGTGAGCTCTTCCAAGTGCGAGCCACTCGTGAAGCTCTTGAAGAGTCCCTGGAAATGGACTGCTCTGACTGCTGGTCCATGCTGCAGGAGTCCACCTGCGGGAGGCCTCCGTACACCACCACTCATGGATGCAGGACGCCCGGGGGGGGGGGGGGGGGTGGCACAAGGACTCGGTATCTGATTGTTTGCCTTTGGCGGCGCCTGTTGGCCTCTCGCCACTGCTCATTCTGACCCTCTGCGGGTCCGAACGTGTTTTGGTTGTGTCAACGGGGCCCCCGGATGACTTGTCCTGTTTGACTACTTCGGGGGTCGGCCGTCCCGGAGACGGGGCTATTGCCCGTGCCGTTGACCAGGTGCATCCAGATGCACCCTCCGAGTCCGTGCTGGGTTTGCCGGGGGGGGGGGGGGGGCATGCTCCACCACCCATGCCTTCGCTGTCTTCTCCCTCAGTCCGAGGGGGGGTGGATGGGAGGGGGGGGGCGGATCGTTGGATCTGGTGGGCGGATTCAGGTGTTCCGATGTGGAAAGCCTGGGCCCGAGCCCCTCTGATCCACAGCCAAATATCAGCCGCAAGTCGCAGACAGCCCCGCAGGAGGAGCAACACCCAAACGGAGGAAAGGCAGAGCGGCCCGGGCGACAGGATCCACTCAAGCCAATAGACATGATGAGGGGCTTGTGGCAGCGTCTGAGTCAGGGCTCACGTGACGGGGACCCCCGACGGGGTGACGGAGGAGGTTGGAGGGGGGTCCTGCAGTACCCCAACTCAACATGATCCCCCGCAATGCGCTGATCATTTTGGGATATGTATCATGGGTACAATTTTTTCGAAACAAAATCTTCCGGGTCACTTTGCTGCGCAGGTGGTGAGTCAGTGTTAGAGTTTTTAGACGAAACTCTTTGAAACCCTCACGAAAGCCCCCCCCCCCCCCCCCCGTGCGCAGACCTGTGTTCGCCCTCCCAAGGCCCAGACAACGGCGTAAGGCACATGGGATGGTCCACTGCATCATCACCGGTCGCTGGCATCCCCAGGCCTCAACAAAGTCCAGCACGTCAACGCCTTCTGAGCGTCGGGGATGTCCAGACACGCTGCGACTGGGCCAAGTTGTACCCCCACTTGCCCCGTCGACCCACGACCCTCCCTTTCCCTCTCACGCCCCCCCCACGTCCCCCTGTCCTGGGCATCACCCTCCCAGGCCCCGCCCCACACCACCGCACCTGCAGCTCGACCACGCGCTGCTCTTCGTTCTCTGCCTTGGCGTTCTCTGCGGACACCACCGCCTTCTCAGCCTCAAGCTTCACCAGGAGTTTGTCCGATGCCGCCTTCTTCTCCTCAACAACAGCCTACACGGCGGTGATGCGTGTTGAAGTGTGGGCCTGACCGTCAAGAAATCGCTCAGCCCCCCCCCCCCCCCCGTGTGACATCCCGTCGGGTTGTCGTTTCTTGACAGGGCCCTGGACGGTCACCCGTTCTTCCCTTCGCATGTTGTGTCGGGTCGCTGCGTTCTGTCGGCCGCTGCAGCCGGTGCTCTTGCTGGTGTCGTTTCCGCGTTCGCGGAGCCCCCCCCCTGCGCCTCCCCGAGCTCCGCTTGCGGAGAGCTGTGCCCAGCCAGTTGTCCCCAGGGCAGGAGCATCCCTCCTCAGCCCCACAGCAGACCCACTCTTGGGGGCCTGCCCACCCTCCCCCCAAGGGAAAAGAAGGGGGAGGAACAAGGGGGTGAGAGGCCGATGGGCGCTGCCGCCTGCAGAGGGAGAGGGTTCAAGGAAAGGGCGGGGGTAAATGGCGAGAGGCCATCAGGCGCTGTCAGCTGCAGACAGCAGCACAACCAGGCGTCATGCCAACCCGCCCCCCCCCCCTCGCGGGGCCCGGCGATGCCCGTGGGCTCTGAGGTCCAGACGCCCTCCACCCCCCCTCTCAACCCCTCTTACGCCTTCGAGGCGGGATCTCCCTCACAGCGCGCCACCGAGAAGCGCGGTCAGCCGCAGGGATGCATTGGAACCCCCCCCCCCCCCCCCCCCCGGGGCGCCCAGCCTATGCCCAGCTGGTGTCTCCTTGGCGGCAAGTGCCAGGCTCAATGGCATTTGTAACTGACAGTTACCGGCCCCAACCGCTTTGGCAACCTCCTCCAACCGCTTCAGGGGCCGCCTGTGAGGCCACTTCCCTTCCAATGCATCCCTGCTCAGCCCCCCTCAGGCCTGGGCTCGGATGACCCGAGGTGGGGCCTCCCACCCTCCCCTCCCCTCCACCCCTGTGCGACCGTCCCTTGGTCCCCCCAGCGTCGCCAGCAGGACAGACGTATATATATTGCCCCCCTGCCCTGGCCCAGCGCCGCCAGGCTGTGCAGGAGAGGTGCTGAAACAACCAGGACAGCTGGTGTGGGTTGCACTTGCAATGGAGGCGTCCTTCAAAAAACATCTGTTCAAGCAAATACCGAAGGGGGCGGGTGCGGGAGGGGGGGGGGGGGTCAAGGCGGAGTGAGTATGCTCGTTCATACTTCCGGGCGGAATCCTAACCCAAACCGCCGGGGAAAGGCATTTTTGGGAGGTGAGAGTGGGACCGCTGCCCCTGTGCTCACAAAGGCTGCTTCTGCCCCTTGGCGTCCCTCCCACGCCGGCACCGGCGACGCTCCACACAAAAGTGTTCCCATGATTGTGAAAATTGGAGGGTGCCCAGCACCCATCAGATGTGGGGAATGTAACACAGGGCCAGGGGTCCACCAAGTGTCCTCTAAGAACCTATCACACAAGCTGAAATAGGTACACATAGAAGCTGAAGTAGACGCCATGTCACTAGCATCTGCATAGCCACATTTGCAGTGAAAAGTGTTTTCAAGAAATGGTGAGAGACGCGTCAGTGCGGGGCGCCCTATCTATGTCCAGCCTGACCCCTTCTCCATGTCAATCCCCAACAGTGTGCAGTCTGTTGTAATGATGGCACATCCATGGGAGACCCTTTGGTCTTCGCCTTAGCAAGATCCTCTTTTGTAGTTTGGAAGGTCAGGGGCACTCAGTGGGGTGCAGCCTACTCAGGCGTTTTGCCAGTTGTTTTGGGGTTTTCCTGCCTGTGCAGTGTTGCTAGTTTGCTCCACCAAGGCCCTTCAGTGGGACTTGGGTAGTTATGTGCTGTGTTGTGCAATTGTGCTCTGGTCGCAGGGGAGGGTCGCAAAGCCTCAAGCGAAGCTGTGTGCGGGTGTTTTTGTGTGATATGTGGAGCATGTAGAGGAGTGGTGTGTTCGCCCGGGGTGGAAAGGAGGGAGGGCTATGGTTGGGGCAAGTTGTGTATCAGGGTGCATGCAGACGCAGGGTGGGGGGTTGGGGGGGGGGGCAAGAAGGTGAAAGAAAACACTGGACATGGGGGATGGGGCATAAAGGGGGAGTGGGAGTAGGAGTGGCACTTCGGCTCAACACTTGATTGTGTTTTGCAAAGGCTTACTTCCGGAGCGTGTTTGTTTTCCTGGGTGGTTTGCCTGTGGGATATCCGTGACCGTCAGCACCATGGATATCGCAACCCAAGATAGAGCCCAATGAGTTGAGAGATAATCTTCATAATATAATACGATATGATAGATGTTGCGGGCGGCTGTGGAAAGTGTACTGCGACTCCGGCAATCTTAGACAGTATCCCAGCCTGCAAATGGCCTGGCTCTTGGTACCATTTCCCCAACCCCTGCCCTGCTCCCAAACTTCAGCCACATGCATTGCCCTGTAACAGTGGAACAGCGCATTGCCCACCTGTTTGGAAGTCAATTGCTCTTGCAGCCCAGCCACATCAGCTGACGCTTGGATGAGGCGGGACACACCGGTCTCCAGGCGCTGCTGGCGCTCGTTGATGTCCCGCAATTTGTTGGCCAGCAACTTTTTGTAGAGTGAGATCATCTCCAAATAACTCTTGGGAGTGAGGTATGCAAACCTGAACGACAGCAGTGAAGAGGGGTGCCCAGATAACCATACATCCAACTCCCCCGGCCCCCCTGCACCACCCATACCACCACCGCGTCCACCAGCACCACCCTTGGAACGTCACAGTAAGGACCGCTAGGGGGTCAAAATGCCCCCCACTTTTCGACATTTTATAACATCATTATGGCGGAAAGGAACCCCTTTTTGGTTCAGAATACCTTTTGTTTGCCCCTGTTATGATGTCTCTCCACCCCCTCCCCTCGTCAATACCAGTCCTCCTCCTGCACGTTGGCGGTCAGTTGTGTTGGTGGGGACGCATGGTGTTCGAGACCAGCTGTTCTGGCCGGGTTTTCATGTCGCCTTCCTGCTCTTTCGCCCCCGGCCTGGTACTCGCCCATTGGGGTGCTTCCGGAACATTTGACCAAGAGATGCCTCTTTCCCTCTCCTCTTTCGTCTCAACCCCCCCTGATTACTGATGGCTCAGGGCCCATGCTTTGTTCTGGTTCTGGTGTCTCTCAATGGAGTACGCCAAACGCATCAGACAATTTTGTTTTGCAACAGACAATTTGCCACAATTACGTGCCTCCGGGTGCACCTGATCCTGAAGCTCTTGGCGGACTGCCGCATCCAACATGGTCAGCCCTGCAAACGCCCTGTCCAGTCTGTCTGCCAGCCAACATGTCCAGCCTGACTTGCAACGTGGCAGTGGTTGCGGGCGCAGCTGTACCACAGGTACGTGTGCCCATACGCGTTTGCGGAGCACCCCCGGGGGACACAAAGAAAACGGAGAGATTCAAGACAACTGCGGTTCCCACGCGGGAAACGAAAGGGGCTGAGCGGGTCAAAGAGCGCGAATGAAGAGGCACTTCATGCAGGGCCTCCACCTGCCTTCCACTTCCATGTACTGCACACAGGCCACTTTGGTCTTCTCGTGGGCATGGGCCATGAACTCCACCACGCGCTCCAGCACCTCGGCGCGCTGGTCCTCATGCATCCCCAGGTTCACGTCCGCCAGGAAGCGGTGCGCCACGCTGATCAGGGCGCTGTGGGGCCACGCGTGGAACCAGTCGATGGTGCAGCAGTTCACCAACGCCGCAAACCGGCGGGCCCTGTGCCGGAACATGTCCCCGACCGGCGAGAAGCACAGGACCACGTGGAGCTTGGAGCGGACCTGCAAAGGGGGCACGGAGAGAGAGCAATGGTCGGTTCTCAGTGACGGAATGCCCCCGTCATAGGCACTTTCAGCCTTTAGTCCAATCAGATGTGTGCATCACAATAAAGCTGCTTACCACTACCGGGGGGGGGGGGGGGATTTAAGAGGGTTTTTTTTTTGGGATGACCAAAATTAAGGGGGTAAGAAATTGGTATTGCTCCTTAGAAATGAAGGAAAAAATTGGTATGAGGCCCCTTGCTGCTGCTTCCTAGTGGATGTTCACTGTGGATTCCGGGTGGGCTCTGGATGTTTCTCTGAAGCCTCAACAACAGCTGTTGGTGCAGCAAAACGATCCATGTCTGCTGGGCACATAGCAAACAGGTGTACGGCCGTCTCGTCGTTGGCTGGGGCCGTGGGGGGGGGGGGGGGGGAGTTGCTGGACCACTCGAAGGCCAGTTGCAGATGACTTGCCAATCCGTGCCACACTTAAACCACTTGCAGATCACTTGCCAATCGCTCAGCCTGCCAGATGCACACCACATTCAATATGAACGTCGGCGGTGGTGCAGACCTACAGAGAACACAGCGTCAATCGACACCGCGTGTCTTCTCTATGTTACGCATTCGCACTGCATGCAGCACACAGGAAACCCTCCCTGCAGCTGGTGTTTGATGTACACAGCACAGCAAGTCAGACGAGTGTCCTCAGACACGGCACTCAAGGGGGGGGGGGGGGTTGGAGAACACAACCAAAAAGGAACGTCACTTGGGCATCAATGGTGTAGGCATTCTCACGCATGCAGCCGGTCTACAAATAAATGCCCCATGCCAAACATACGTGTCCCCTTTTCCAGAAACTGGGCAAAGATAGGGATCATCATCTTCCTCACCCACCTCCCACTTCAGGGTTTGGTCCTCCCTCCAAACTGCAGAAGAAATGTGCTCAGCTGATACCACCTTTGCCTCCAAGTGCCCTATTGGGGTCTCTGAGGAGAGGTGTGCCATGCCCACATAACTCCTGCTGTATTGGGGTCTCCAACGCAGAGAGGAATGACTAAGCCTTGCCATATTTGGTCCTCGCGAGAATGAGAATAAAAGAACATGAAACAAAATGGCCCCCAGACACCCAAGAGACGTAATCCCATGGGATCAACACATTCCCATTCAAAAAAAAAGAGGGCAACTGATGATTGAGTACCTGAAATGCAGCTTCTGGCGGCCGCTCACATCACGCTGCATTAACTTCTGGTTGGGGGTCCAACCTGGCTGAATTTGAATTTGTGCACAGCACACGATGCCCCCCCCCCCCAAAGCCCCCCCACCCCACCCCAGCCGGTGCGCCAACCACCAAATACATGCCTAGTTTCCGCAAAGTGCTGCCTTCACATCCACATCAATCCCTACCTCCCTCTTTCACAACCTTGTCAACAAAGTAAGCCCAACAGTTTTCGCGTGTGTCCACTACACAAGCTGCTCGAACTTCCATCCTCAGCGCGGTCACGATGTCATCCTTTTCATCATTGGCAAAGAGGTCGGGAATCTCGCCAGAAGACAGCAGATCATTGATATCCACCAGCTGCCGCTCATCAAAGATTTGGGTATCAGAAAACAAGAACACCGTTCCTGAAATGTGAACAAACAGCAAACCGAGAATGGCTCCGTCTGCATCATGAGGGGTAAGCCACAAGGAGTGGAGGCTAGGGGGGTGGCATTCCACATAGAACACAAAACGCAAAAAGGGACATAGTGCAAGGGGTAGTCACGGCAGACCTTGGCCTGAAAAGGGAAATAGTGCAGGGGGAGTAGTCGGCTGCAGACCTTGGGAACCGGAACGGCACAGACGTCGCAACAGTGACTTGCTGCGTGCCTTCAGTGTTTCTGAGCTGTGGACCTCAGCTCTGTTGTGTCCTCTTAGTAAGGCACTGCGGTGCTTTAGGCACTGGATAAGCCTCAGGGGTTTACACTTGGGTGCATGCAGCACAATGGGCAGTGCTTCCATCTCTGCTTTGCATCTACATCCAATTTCCACTTCCTGCCTCTGCCTGTCTTGTCCATTTCCCTCGGATCGGCCAGTTCACTGTACTCCGGTGCTCATCCCGGGGGTCACGGGGACATTGCCTCATGCACACGGGACGACGCACATGGGGAGGGGGTGTCAACGCACGACAAGATCACACCGTGGCCCTTCACCCCCGCCCGCAGGAGCATGGGCTTGAGGTCCTCTTTGAAGGTCGTCAGGTCCGAGAAGGCCGTGATCTGGATCTGGTGCACTGCGAAGCCGCAGATGTAGGCGGCGAGGCGCGTCAGCGACTGCTTGCCGCTCCCCCCCACCCCCACCAACAGAGCGCTGCCGGGGGGGCTCTGGATGATCCGGCAGATGCGGCACACGTGGGCCATGGCGTCTTCGAAGAGGATGATGTTCATCTGCAAAACAAGTGGAGGTGGAGGTGGAGGTGGCACGGAAACCGGATCTCTGCGCTGACCTTTTGCCCAAGCGCACGAGCAGCGCAGTACTGTGGACCGGACCATTGGGAGATCCAGATTTGTCGGACGGCGGCGGTTGTGACAGTTTGGGGCCTCAATATGGTCCGGTTGCGGTTGCAGTGTCCGCGTTAGGCTCTGGCCGCGCCTGCCCCGTTTGGGGGGAGGGGGGGGGTTGGAACAAGGCCTTGGTGGTTGGCTCTGTGGCGGCGCCTATTGGCCTCTCGCCCTTGAACCTTCTGCTATGACAAGCAGGCATCCGCACTACTGCGGGCATCCGCACTGCCGCGGGCATCCCCCTGCCTGGGCCTGGGGGGGAATCCAGAATGCAACTTCTGCCCATGGCGTCCTCCCCTGACGGCCTGATCAGTGCCCGGTATGCGGTCATCACAACGACCCCAGGCTGGGAGGTGCTCACCACAACCCGCAACGTGAATGTCACACAAGGCCATGGGTGGGGGGGGGGGGGGGGTTGCGTTGCTGTGCATCTGTTCGGCAGTGAATGGCTGCGCCGGAAGAGGGGGCTGTGTCGAGGTCTGCGGGCCCAGGGCACCACTACAACATCCACCCCCGGCGCGTTGCACAGGGCACCTGCGGCTGGACTTCATTGTACTCCCGCAACGCCTGCTCCAACTGGGCCTTGAGCGCATCGAAGGACTCCACCGCGGCGTAGCTGTCATCCTCCGAGGCAATGGAAAGAAAGAGCAACGGCTCAGCCTCCACAGCGTCCAGATTGAAGTCCCCAGAGAAGTGCGCTTGCAACACGCCGCTGACCTGCAGAGGCCGGCGGGGCGACGTCACAGGGGAGGCCGAGGGGAGTTGGGCAGTGGCGGGTCCGGGCCACTGCAGAGGGGATGGCAATGACCTCTACTTCATTCGGTCGCAAACACAAGCATGGCCGAACTCCGGGGTAACAACGGAGGGCAAGGCGTACCGGTACTGGGGGGGGGGGGGGGGGATGGCAGCCTGGGCTCCTCCGTTTGGCTGGTTTCCCTGATTCCGTTGCCCTCCAGACACAGCACAGTAAAAGTCGAACATCCATCTGACGGGTGGGAGCGCGCGGCCCCAACAGCCTGGGCTCCGTTTGACCCACCCAGCCTTCCACATCAGAAAATTTTTCCTCCGTCAGAAAATGAAATTTATCAAAGGGGCCTGAAACTGGAGGTCCATTTTAGGTACACAAACTTTTTTTTTGCCTCTGACCCCCCCCCCCCCCCCCCCCCTGAATATAGGTCACGGTCGCCACAAAGCCGTAGCCTAGAAACCACGGTCAAAGGGGATCCTGGACTTCAAAGCAAACGTGTACGTGATCCGGAGGCAAGCGGTTCTGGGGGGCTGGGGGGGGGGGGAGGGGGAGTCCCGCAACATTCGCGGAAAACTGCATCAGAAGGTGCAGTCCTGAGCACAACACAGGGGAGTACTTGCGCCGCGCGCACCGCAACTTCTGAGGGGCATCCAAACGCACAACAAGAAGCACATGTCTGTGCCGGACCCCACTGCCCTAACTAGCTACACTGCCGCGCACGCCTCGCGCCGACCCCCCCCCCCCCAAAAGTGGTGTTACGAGAGGCTATGGCTCCGGGGCCCAGCCCCTCTTTCCCACTGCAAACGGTTCACAAACATGTCATTGTGCACCCGTGACCACTGAAACGTTCAACAACGGGGTCGCGGTGCTCACAGAGAGCCGTGCTGGCACCAGGGTGGAGGGGTGGTGGGGGGGATGGGGCGGGGAGCGGCACAGCCCAGAATGTCTGGAATCGGAAATTTTTGTTTTGCACATCAAAAGCCCAGACTTGGTTGACCCTCCTCCTTGTCAACAAAGGTCACAGTGCAAAGGTAGACTCAAAGCGATAAATTTGTGGCAAAATCGGTGTCCACAATAAGGCAGTGTCAATCCATGACAGTCCATTTCCATTGAGACGTGCCATTCCATGTGAACAGCTGACTCACACCCTGAACATGACCCTGAGGAACACACAGTACATTGGCGTTGAAGGCACCAAAGAGATTTTTTTTCAAGTGAGTTGGAAGGGCAGGAGGGGGGCGCGTTGGACCCGCCAGGGGGGGGGGGGGGCTGCTCCTTACATCCTTTGTCGTTCTAATGCGTGCCTGCACATCACTTGAGAATGACGAGACGGGGGGGGGGAAGGTTTGCCCGGCGCATGCCTGGCGCACCACCTTTGTATTCAGTATCCTGGCTCTAGCCCCACGCTTATCCCCACCTAGGGAAGTCCCCCAAGTAGACCGCACTGGACCGCAATCCTTCCCTGCAATGCACGTGTGGGCGGAATGCCCACATCACCCCTGCGTTCTTGGGGGTCCCCCCAATAGCAGGAGGACCAAATCAGAAGGGGCTACATCACCCCTGCCTTCTTGGGGGCAGGTTGTTTGGTGAGGGGGGGGGGGGGGGCAAAACCAGGCGCGGGTGGGGACTGGTCAAAAAAAAGATGCCCGGCGCCCTACCACTCCCCCGGGGGGAGTAGAGGGACTTGACACGGCCGTGAGCGGGACTTGGGCCGGACGTGAGCGAGGCTTCGGAAGGACTTGAGAGCGACGACAAAAACACGTGAGGGGGACATGACGGAGGCAGCGTGCCGCTCGGGCAGGGCCCGCACCGCCGCGCGCCGTGCATGTGTCCGCACCAGACTTGCCACTAGCGTCTTGCCAGCCCAGACATGATCGGATGGAGCAGGGTCCTACTGAGCCACGCGCCGGACTCAGCACGTTCCTACTGAATTCTGGTGGTGCGAGGGGCGGGTATTACTGAGTGGCCTTTGGTACGGGGCCGATTCCTACAGGGGGGGGGGGGAAATTTAGTATGGGAAAATTTTTGCCCGGAAAAATTCCGCCGGGGAAAAATTCCGCCACAATCGTTAAAAGTGATGGGAAAAATTGCGCCACAATCGTTAAAAGTGATGGGAAAAATTCCGCCACAATCGTTAAAAGTGATGGGAAAAATTGCGCCACCCTTTTCCATGGTGATTAACTGGCAACTACATGTGGTAGGCAGCCTGAAGTGCCCTGAAGGATAGAACCCTGTGTTGAATGCAGCAGTATTCACAGCAGACAACACAGAATCGAACCAGACCATACATCCACATGACGTATTTAATTCTGCACTCCCCTCCCCCGATCATACCCCCCCCCCCCCAGCACAGGTACAAATTTTGAACTTGATGTCCAAAAAAAAGTATGGGAAAAATTGCGCCACAATCGTTAAAAATGATGGGAAAAATTGCGCCAGAATTGGCCGTACTAAATTTTTCCAGACAGGTTTCTTCTCGCACTAAATTTTTCCCCCCCCTGTACTGAGAAGTTTTCCCTGCCTGGTCCCTCCCTCCCTGGTCCGCCCACGCCCGCACCTGATCGGCAAAGATCTTGGTGTCCTCGTCTGCCACGAGGCGGTCCCCATAGACCCGCCAGCACTCGTGCAGCCACAGCCGAATGAACTGCGTGGCGCTGTTGACGGTCCGGTCCTGGGCCCGAAGGACCCCCTGGAAGATGGACGACAGGTGCCGCAGGTTGAACTCGTAGTGGAACTTGAACGCCGTCTTCTGAATGGTCCGGCAGACCTGAGGCAGGCGGTCGCAGGAGTTGTACGCGGGAAGTTCTGTTTTTGTTGCGGAGAAGGGGAGGGCGCAGGGGGGGGGGGGGGGTTGGCACAAGGCCTCGGTATCTGATTGTGTGCCTTTGGCGGCGCCCATTGGCCTCTCACCACTGCTCATTCTGACCCCCTGTGGGCCCGAACGTGTTTTGGTTGTGTCAACGGAGCCCCCGGATGACTTGTCCTGTTTGACTACTCTGGGGGTCGGCCATCCCTCCGCCGGCCATCCCGGCGGAGGGGGGGGGGACTGCGGAGTGTACGATGCTCTTTGACGCGGAGACCGATGGGCATTTGGACGGGCTTGAGGAGGCGTCAGAATTGGTGGGCAGCAAGCCCAAGCCCATAGAAAACCCCAAGGTACCCCATCCCCCGTGTCCAGTGAACAACAAAGTCCTCAGAAAAGGCGGCCTGAACAAGTGTTTGTTGGACACGCCGTTCGGTACGCAATTCATTCGGTGCCCACACCCGCGACCTCATCGATTGGGTCCCAAACAATTACGGTCCGAACGGAAGTGTTCGTTGGCCAAGGCATTCGTTGAACACGGGGGGCGGGGGGGTACCTGAGGCTCTCGTGTGGCACATGGAAATTTTCGATGGAACCGCAAAAGTATTGCAAGCACGACCCCTTTGGTCAGAGGGTGCGGTCAACGCTCTCAACGCGCTTGGAACACGGCGATCCCGCAGGCCCTCGTAGGGATCAGGCGCATGCCAATGGATGGACATGCGGAAAGACATGGTGTACGACTCTGAAAACCGAGGGGCAAACTATGCCACCAAGGCCCTCATGCCCCAATCAGCTTCCTTGACACAAAATATGAACATCCTGCATCCCAAAGCCCAGGTATCACACAGCACACGTAGCGCACAGTAGGACTGACTGAAAAATGCACCGCCAAAATCCACGCTGCAAAACTTGACGGGACGGGGCCAACGACCAGCAGCAAAGGGGGGGGGGGGGGGCGTGCGGATGGACAGAGGGTTGGCCGGGCAGTGGGTGGCCAGGCAGGCGTGGAAAGCCGATCCGCACAAGAACAAACCCCCGTTAACACTGTGAACGCTGCTTTATTGACCGGGTGGAAAAAAAAACGAATCCTTCGCTCCGCCTGCCCCGATCGCACGCCGACGGGACGTATGCACGAACACACACACCCGCTCATGCAGTTCCATGGTGGCATTCACAATGCGATCGACGATCCGCAAGACCTCGCGGGAGAAAAACGAAACATGTGCCCCAAGAACCCTGGAGTAGATCTGAGCACATGTCTCGCTGTTCGGCATGGGCATTGCGAAGGTTGCGAAATGGCGCTGGCAGCGCGGATCAATGGTATAGCTCCCAGCAGTAGGATTCATGCAGGCCACGTACTGCACCCCTTGGATTTGCTTCAGAGACCATTTGGTGCGGTCGTACCTGCAGATGGGAGCCGAGATGCAGGGCGCGGGGGGACGAATCACGAACAAAGGGTACAAGAATGAGATGTCCATTTGCGAGCGGCTCCATCTGGGGTCTGTGGATATTTCGCATTTTGGATCGATGTACAACCATCTGCCCGAACCCAAGATGGTATAATGAGCCCCGAGTCTTCAGTCAGCAGGGTGGGCCAGACCTCTTCAGGGATCCCTGGCCACTGGTGCACGCACACGTACAAAATCGTGCACATTGTCACACACATGCATGTGCATGTGACAGACACTGCCAGTGCCTCACGCACAGGTGAAAGCGGCCAAAAATCATCAATCCGTCAGGGTTCATAAATGGTGAAAACGGCCAAAAATCATCAATCCGTCAGGGTCCCAAAATGGTAAAAACGGCCACAAATAATAAATCCGTCAGGGTCCCAAAATGGTGAAAACGGCCAAAAATAATAAATCCGTCAGGGTTCAGAAAAGGTGAAAACGGGATGGAGATGTGCAGAAACTACTATCCCTGGGGTGATCATCCCTCGGCAAGTTGATTAAAGGCCAGCATATATGCGAAAGTAGAAATCGCACCAAAAGCGAACACCAGTCATCACAAATGCATCAATCTACCACGACAATATTTGTACATCCAGTAATCTGCCACATCAGCATGCCCACATTACGCAACACTCACTTTGCAAAAAAATATCCCCAATCTACCATAACGTCCACAATCTAGTTCCCAATCTCCCATAAGAACTATGGCACCGATTGCTGCCTACGAACGCAGACATTGGCAAACTCGCCGGTGATCATCCATGTCTCATCCTGGAGCAAGAAAATGTTAGCACCCCTACTGGTGATCATAAATGCGTCCATCTGCGCATAAATGCGTCCAACCGTGTTGCCACATGGACAGCTGATTGATTCCAGCAAGAGCGATGACTTCCCATCACTGGAATCATTGATTCCACCAAGAGCAATCACTCATGCCCTTGCTGGGGAACCGATGTGCATCAATCTGCCGTAAACAATGTCGCCACATGAAACGCTTGTTCATGGCTAAGTGTTTGCACTGCGTGCGCACTGCGTGCGCACTGCGTGCGCACTGCGTGCATACTGCGCACGCAGAGGCTAGGATACTCACCCAAGAATACCACTCATCTGTCCAGTAGCACGGCGAAGCAGCAAAGCCCAAATCAGAACAACAAAACTGCCTGCAGCTTGGTAATCCGGTGTCCTTAGAACAAGGAAATCAGCCTTATAAAGTACAACTATGCAAAGGCATGCAAGATGCACACATGTTCAAGTGGCAAGTGCCACACTCGGATATATCACCGGGACGGTGGCCACACAATTGGCAACAAACACCGTCATCATTTTCTTCCTCTACAACGGTTGCCTCCGCCTGTGCCCATACAGACTCTGGCACATGAGGCCAAGGTCCATACGGTTGATACCTAGTCTGTCTGCGAATGCAAAACTGAGTAAGGTGGAGCAAAATACGCACATGGCCGTGCAGCTCCGTTGCAGAGCGTGTCCAGACATTGCGGACAATCCTCCATTGCCACAACCGTGCAAAGAGGTGCTCCCTTATAGGCGCCGTCATGCGCACCAATTTCGAAATCAAAAAACTGTCCATGTGTTCGCGAAGGACCACGTTGATCCCAAATCATAACATCGGCGGAGGTTCCGGGCATAAGGTCACAAATCCATACTATATTCCCGAGATTGTCCACCGCCAAATTGAACATAGCAACATAGCAACAAAGGGAACAAAATCAAAACCCAAAACCTACGCCGGGGGTCACCATGATGCACCACGCAACAAAGCGTGGATTCAAAGATTGTCCCGGTTTCCTCAATAGCACCGGACGGTTGGGGCCCAATGATTTTTGGAAATGTCGCCCTTGTCTTGCCCTCAAGTATGCACAGATCTTCAGGTGCCGGTCTCGGCGAATTGGCTACACAGCCCCAGCAGACTCTGCCACAGGGAAGGGGCATTTACACAATTTACATTCCAAAATGGACAAGAATCTAGGAAATGGTTGACAATTCAAATATGCCATGTCCTAAATGCTTGGGAGGCCAAAAAACCCTTGTATGGAACCAAAAACTTGTCAAAAGGGGCCAAAACTAGGGTTCGAGTATTGGCCGACATCCAAAACTTTGCACTGCGTGCGCACTGCGTGCGCACTGCGTGCATGGCATTCCCCATGACACAAAAAAAGACCATTCGGCCTTGCAGAGCACAGTGGTTGATTCATGCTGGCGCCATTGCTGAGAAAACCAAATGCATCACTCCACTGGAACACAAAAACCATATCTAGCACCATTCAATTCCAGCAAGAGCAATCATTGGCCCCTGATGGGGATCCCAGGTGCATTCATCTACCATCTGCAGGATTGCAACACCCCATCTAGCACCATTCAATTCCAGCAAGAGCAGTTATTGGCCCCTGATGGGGATCCCAAGTGCATTCATCTACCATCAGTGGTATTGAAGCATCCAGCATTGATTGATTCCACCAGAGGCAATCAAGTGCCCTTGCTGACAACAACGCTGCTTGAATCTTGCAGGAGCAATCATTAGCACCTACCCATCAGTGTCACCAACTTCTAGCACTGATTGCTTCCTGCAAGAGCAAATATTAGCGCCCTTGCTGATGATCACAAGTGAATCACTCCACTGGAACACAAAAACCATATCTAGCACCATTCAATTCCAGCAAGAGCAATCATTGGCCCCTGATGGGGATCCCAAGTGCATTCATCTACCATCTGTAGGATTGCAACACCCCATCTAGCACCATTCAATTCCAGCAAGAGCAATCATTGGCCCCTGATGGGGATCCCAAGTGCATTCATCTACCATCTGCAGGATTGCAACACCCCATCTAGCACCATTCAATTCCAGCAAGAGCAATCATTGGCCCCTGATGGGGATCCCAAGTGCATTCATCTACCATCTGCAGGATTGCAACACCCCATCTAGCACCATTCAATTCCAGCAAGAGCAATCATTGGCCCCTGATGGGGATCCCAAGTGCATTCATCTACCATCTGTAGGATTGCAACACCCCATCTAGCACCATTCAATTCCAGCAAGAGCAATCATTGGCCCCTGATGGGGATCCAAAGTGCATTCATCTACCATCTGCAGGATTGCAACACCCCATCTAGCACCATTCAATTCCAGCAAGAGCAATCATTGGCCCCTGATGGGGATCCCAAGTGCATTCATCTACCATCTGTAGGATTGCAACACCCCATCTAGCACCATTCAATTCCAGCAAGAGCAATCATTGGCCCCTGATGGGGATCCCAAGTGCATTCATCTACCATCTGCAGGATTGCAACACCCCATCTAGCACCATTCAATTCCAGCAAGTGCAATCATTGGCCCCTGATGGGGATCCCAAGTGCATTCATCTACCATCTGCAGGATTGCAACACCCCATCTAGCACCATTCAATTCCAGCAAGTGCAATCATTGGCCCCTGATGGGGATCCCAAGTGCATTCATCTACCATCTGCAGGATTGCAACACCCCATCTAGCACCATTCAATTCCAGCAAGAGCAGTTATTGGCCCCTGATGGGGATCCCAAGTGCATCAATCTACCATCTGTAGGATTGCAACACCCCATCTAGCACCATTCAATTCCAGCAAGAGCAATCATTGGCCCCTGATGGGGATCCCAAGTGCATTCATCTACCATCTGCAGGATTGCAACACCCCATCTAGCACCATTCAATTCCAGCAAGAGCAATCATTGGCCCCTGATGGGGATCCCAAGTGCATTCATCTACCATCTGTAGGATTGCAACACCCCATCTAGCACCATTCAATTCCAGCAAGAGCAATCATTGGCCCCTGATGGGGATCCCAAGTGCATTCATCTACCATCTGCAGGATTGCAACACCCCATCTAGCACCATTCAATTCCAGCAAGAGCAATCATTGGCCCCTGATGGGGATCCCAAGTGCATTCATCTACCATCTGTAGGATTGCAACACCCCATCTAGCACCATTCAATTCCAGCAAGAGCAATCATTGGCCCCTGATGGGGATCCCAAGTGCATTCATCTACCATCTGCAGGATTGCAACACCCCATCTAGCACCATTCAATTCCAGCAAGTGCAATCATTGGCCCCTGATGGGGATCCCAAGTGCATTCATCTACCATCTGCAGGATTGCAACACCCCATCTAGCACCATTCAATTCCAGCAAGTGCAATCATTGGCCCCTGATGGGGATCCCAAGTGCATTCATCTACCATCTGCAGGATTGCAACACCCCATCTAGCACCATTCAATTCCAGCAAGAGCAGTTATTGGCCCCTGATGGGGATCCCAAGTGCATCAATCTACCATCTGTAGGATTGCAACACCCCATCTAGCACCATTCAATTCCAGCAAGAGCAATCATTGGCCCCTGATGGGGATCCCAAGTGCATTCATCTACCATCTGCAGGATTGCAACACCCCATCTAGCACCATTCAATTCCAGCAAGAGCAATCATTGGCCCCTGATGGGGATCCCAAGTGCATTCATCTACCATCTGCAGGATTGCAACACCCCATCTAGCACCATTCAATTCCAGCAAGAGCAATCATTGGCCCCTGATGGGGATCCCAAGTGCATTCATCTACCATCTGTAGGATTGCAACACCCCATCTAGCACCATTCAATTCCAGCAAGTGCAATCATTGGCCCCTGATGGGGATCCCAAGTGCATTCATCTACCATCTGCAGGATTGCAACACCCCATCTAGCACCATTCAATTCCAGCAAGAGCAATCATTGGCCCCTGATGGGGATCCCAAGTGCATTCATCTACCATCTGCAGGATTGCAACACCCCATCTAGCACCATTCAATTCCAGCAAGTGCAATCATTGGCCCCTGATGGGGATCCCAAGTGCATTCATCTACCATCTGTAGGATTGCAACACCCCATCTAGCACCATTCAATTCCAGCAAGAGCAATCATTGGCCCCTGATGGGGATCCCAAGTGCATTCATCTACCATCTGCAGGATTGCAACACCCCATCTAGCACCATTGGATTCCAGCAAGAGCAGTTATTGGCCCCTGATGGGGATCCCAAGTGCATTCATCTACCATCTGCAGGATTGCAACACCCCATCTAGCACCATTCAATTCCAGCAAGAGCAATCATTGGCCCCTGATGGGGATCCCAAGTGCATTCATCTACCATCTGCAGGATTGCAACACCCCATCTAGCACCATTCAATTCCAGCAAGAGCAGTTATTGGCCCCTGATGGGGATCCCAAGTGCATCAATCTACCATCTGTAGGATTGCAACACCCCATCTAGCACCATTCAATTCCAGCAAGTGCAATCATTGGCCCCTGATGGGGATCCCAAGTGCATTCATCTACCATCTGCAGGATTGCAACACCCCATCTAGCACCATTCAATTCCAGCAAGAGCAATCATTGGCCCCTGATGGGGATCCCAAGTGCATTCATCTACCATCTGCAGGATTGCAACACCCCATCTAGCACCATTCAATTCCAGCAAGAGCAGTTATTGGCCCCTGATGGGGATCCCAAGTGCATCAATCTACCATCTGTAGGATTGCAACACCCCATCTAGCACCATTCAATTCCAGCAAGTGCAATCATTGGCCCCTGATGGGGATCCCAAGTGCATTCATCTACCATCTGCAGGATTGCAACACCCCATCTAGCACCATTCAATTCCAGCAAGAGCAATCATTGGCCCCTGATGGGGATCCCAAGTGCATTCATCTACCATCTGCAGGATTGCAACACCCCATCTAGCACCATTCAATTCCAGCAAGAGCAATCATTGGCCCCTGATGGGGATCCCAAGTGCATTCATCTACCATCTGCAGGATTGCAACACCCCATCTAGCACCATTCAATTCCAGCAAGAGCAATCATTGGCCCCTGATGGGGATCCCAAGTGCATTCATCTACCATCTGCAGGATTGCAACACCCCATCTAGCACCATTCAATTCCAGCAAGAGCAATCATTGGCCCCTGATGGGGATCCCAAGTGCATTCATCTACCATCTGTAGGATTGCAACACCCCATCTAGCACCATTCAATTCCAGCAAGTGCAATCATTGGCCCCTGATGGGGATCCCAAGTGCATTCATCTACCATCTGCAGGATTGCAACACCCCATCTAGCACCATTCAATTCCAGCAAGTGCAATCATTGGCCCCTGATGGGGATCCCAAGTGCATTCATCTACCATCTGTAGGATTGCAACACCCCATCTAGCACCATTCAATTCCAGCAAGAGCAATCATTGGCCCCTGATGGGGATCCCAAGTGCATTCATCTACCATCTGCAGGATTGCAACACCCCATCTAGCACCATTGGATTCCAGCAAGAGCAGTTATTGGCCCCTGATGGGGATCCCAAGTGCATTCATCTACCATCTGCAGGATTGCAACACCCCATCTAGCACCATTCAATTCCAGCAAGAGCAATCATTGGCCCCTGATGGGGATCCCAAGTGCATTCATCTACCATCTGCAGGATTGCAACACCCCATCTAGCACCATTCAATTCCAGCAAGAGCAGTTATTGGCCCCTGATGGGGATCCCAAGTGCATCAATCTACCATCTGTAGGATTGCAACACCCCATCTAGCACCATTCAATTCCAGCAAGTGCAATCATTGGCCCCTGATGGGGATCCCAAGTGCATTCATCTACCATCTGCAGGATTGCAACACCCCATCTAGCACCATTCAATTCCAGCAAGAGCAATCATTGGCCCCTGATGGGGATCCCAAGTGCATTCATCTACCATCTGCAGGATTGCAACACCCCATCTAGCACCATTCAATTCCAGCAAGAGCAGTTATTGGCCCCTGATGGGGATCCCAAGTGCATCAATCTACCATCTGTAGGATTGCAACACCCCATCTAGCACCATTCAATTCCAGCAAGTGCAATCATTGGCCCCTGATGGGGATCCCAAGTGCATTCATCTACCATCTGCAGGATTGCAACACCCCATCTAGCACCATTCAATTCCAGCAAGAGCAATCATTGGCCCCTGATGGGGATCCCAAGTGCATTCATCTACCATCTGCAGGATTGCAACACCCCATCTAGCACCATTCAATTCCAGCAAGAGCAATCATTGGCCCCTGATGGGGATCCCAAGTGCATTCATCTACCATCTGCAGGATTGCAACACCCCATCTAGCACCATTCAATTCCAGCAAGAGCAATCATTGGCCCCTGATGGGGATCCCAAGTGCATTCATCTACCATCTGCAGGATTGCAACACCCCATCTAGCACCATTCAATTCCAGCAAGAGCAATCATTGGCCCCTGATGGGGATCCCAAGTGCATTCATCTACCATCTGCAGGATTGCAACACCCCATCTAGCACCATTCAATTCCAGCAAGAGCAATCATTGGCCCCTGATGGGGATCCCAAGTGCATTCATCTACCATCTGCAGGATTGCAACACCCCATCTAGCACCATTCAATTCCAGCAAGAGCAATCATTGGCCCCTGATGGGGATCCCAAGTGCATTCATCTACCATCTGCAGGATTGCAACACCCCATCTAGCACCATTCAATTCCAGCAAGAGCAATCATTGGCCCCTGATGGGGATCCCAAGTGCATTCATCTACCATCTGCAGGATTGCAACACCCCATCTAGCACCATTCAATTCCAGCAAGAGCAATTATTGGCCCCTGATGGGGATCCCAAGTGCATCAGTCTACCATCTGCAGGATTGCAACACCCCATCTAGCACCATTCAATTCCAGCAAGTGCAATCATTGGCCCCTGATGGGGATCCCAAGTGCATTCATCTACCATCTGTAGGATTGCAACACCCCATCTAGCACCATTCAATTCCAGCAAGAGCAATCATTGGCCCCTGATGGGGATCCCAAGTGCATTCATCTACCATCTGCAGGATTGCAACACCCCATCTAGCACCATTCAATTCCAGCAAGAGCAATCATTGGCCCCTGATGGGGATCCCAAGTGCATTCATCTACCATCTGCAGGATTGCAACACCCCATCTAGCACCATTCAATTCCAGCAAGTGCAATCATTGGCCCCTGATGGGGATCCCAAGTGCATTCATCTACCATCTGCAGGATTGCAACACCCCATCTAGCACCATTCAATTCCAGCAAGAGCAATTATTGGCCCCTGATGGGGATCCCAAGTGCATTCATCTACCATCTGCAGGATTGCAACACCCCATCTAGCACCATTCAATTCCAGCAAGAGCAATCATTGGCCCCTGATGGGGATCCCAAGTGCATTCATCTACCATCTGTAGGATTGCAACACCCCATCTAGCACCATTCAATTCCAGCAAGAGCAATTATTGGCCCCTGATGGGGATCCCAAGTGCATCATTCTACCATCTGCAGGATTGCAACACCCCATCTAGCACCATTCAATTCCAGCAAGTGCAATCATTGGCCCCTGATGGGGATCCCAAGTGCATCAATCTACCATCTGTAGGATTGCAACACCCCATCTAGCACCATTCAATTCCAGCAAGAGCAATCATTGGCCCCTGATGGGGATCCCAAGTGCATTCATCTACCATCTGCAGGATTGCAACACCCCATCTAGCACCATTCAATTCCAGCAAGAGCAATCATTGGCCCCTGATGGGGATCCCAAGTGCATTCATCTACCATCTGCAGGATTGCAACACCCCATCTAGCACCATTCAATTCCAGCAAGTGCAATCATTGGCCCCTGATGGGGATCCCAAGTGCATCAATCTACCATCTGTAGGATTGCAACACCCCATCTAGCACCATTCAATTCCAGCAAGAGCAATTATTGGCCCCTGATGGGGATCCCAAGTGCATTCATCTACCATCTGCAGGATTGCAACACCCCATCTAGCACCATTCAATTCCAGCAAGTGCAATCATTGGCCCCTGATGGGGATCCCAAGTGCATCAATCTACCATCTGTAGGATTGCAACACCCCATCTAGCACCATTCAATTCCAGCAAGAGCAATCATTGGCCCCTGATGGGGATCCCAAGTGCATTCATCTACCATCTGCAGGATTGCAACACCCCATCTAGCACCATTCAATTCCAGCAAGAGCAATCATTGGCCCCTGATGGGGATCCCAAGTGCATTCATCTACCATCTGTAGGATTGCAACACCCCATCTAGCACCATTCAATTCCAGCAAGTGCAATCATTGGCCCCTGATGGGGATCCCAAGTGCATTCATCTACCATCTGTAGGATTGCAACACCCCATCTAGCACCATTCAATTCCAGCAAGTGCAATCATTGGCCCCTGATGGGGATCCCAAGTGCATTCAT
Organism: Eutreptiella sp. 'Long Island Sound 2002'; assembly: GCA_964036045.1. Taxonomy (NCBI): domain Eukaryota; phylum Euglenozoa; class Euglenophyceae; order Eutreptiales; family Eutreptiaceae; genus Eutreptiella; species Eutreptiella sp. 'Long Island Sound 2002'. The sequence continues at coordinate 49,124,468 of OZ038387.1, read as the reverse complement.
CTACCATCTGCAGGATTGCAACACCCCATCTAGCACCATTCAATTCCAGCAAGTGCAATTATTGGCCCCTGATGGGGATCCCAAGTGCATTCATCTACCATCTGCAGGATTGCAACACCCCATCTAGCACCATTCAATTCCAGCAAGAGCAATCATTGGCCCCTGATGGGGATCCCAAGTGCATTCATCTACCATCTGCAGGATTGCAACACCCCATCTAGCACCATTCAATTCCAGCAAGAGCAGTTATTGGCCCCTGATGGGGATCCCAAGTGCATTCATCTACCATCTGCAGGATTGCAACACCCCATCTAGCACCATTCAATTCCAGCAAGAGCAATCATTGGCCCCTGATGGGGATCCCAAGTGCATTCATCTACCATCTGCAGGATTGCAACACCCCATCTAGCACCATTCAATTCCAGCAAGAGCAATCATTGGCCCCTGATGGGGATCCCAAGTGCATTCATCTACCATCTGCAGGATTGCAACACCCCATCTAGCACCATTCAATTCCAGCAAGAGCAATCATTGGCCCCTGATGGGGATCCCAAGTGCATTCATCTACCATCTGCAGGATTGCAACACCCCATCTAGCACCATTCAATTCCAGCAAGAGCAATCATTGGCCCCTGATGGGGATCCCAAGTGCATTCATCTACCATCTGCAGGATTGCAACACCCCATCTAGCACCATTCAATTCCAGCAAGAGCAATCATTGGCCCCTGATGGGGATCCCAAGTGCATTCATCTACCATCTGCAGGATTGCAACACCCCATCTAGCACCATTCAATTCCAGCAAGAGCAATCATTGGCCCCTGATGGGGATCCCAAGTGCATTCATCTACCATCTGTAGGATTGCAACACCCCATCTAGCACCATTCAATTCCAGCAAGAGCAATCATTGGCCCCTGATGGGGATCCCAAGTGCATTCATCTACCATCTGCAGGATTGCAACACCCCATCTAGCACCATTCAATTCCAGCAAGAGCAATCATTGGCCCCTGATGGGGATCCCAAGTGCATTCATCTACCATCTGCAGGATTGCAACACCCCATCTAGCACCATTCAATTCCAGCAAGAGCAGTTATTGGCCCCTGATGGGGATCCCAAGTGCATTCATCTACCATCTGCAGGATTGCAACACCCCATCTAGCACCATTCAATTCCAGCAAGAGCAATCATTGGCCCCTGATGGGGATCCCAAGTGCATTCATCTACCATCTGCAGGATTGCAACACCCCATCTAGCACCATTCAATTCCAGCAAGAGCAATCATTGGCCCCTGATGGGGATCCCAAGTGCATTCATCTACCATCTGCAGGATTGCAACACCCCATCTAGCACCATTCAATTCCAGCAAGAGCAATCATTGGCCCCTGATGGGGATCCCAAGTGCATTCATCTACCATCTGCAGGATTGCAACACCCCATCTAGCACCATTCAATTCCAGCAAGAGCAGTTATTGGCCCCTGATGGGGATCCCAAGTGCATTCATCTACCATCTGCAGGATTGCAACACCCCATCTAGCACCATTCAATTCCAGCAAGAGCAATCATTGGCCCCTGATGGGGATCCCAAGTGCATTCATCTACCATCTGCAGGATTGCAACACCCCATCTAGCACCATTCAATTCCAGCAAGAGCAATCATTGGCCCCTGATGGGGATCCCAAGTGCATTCATCTACCATCTGCAGGATTGCAACACCCCATCTAGCACCATTCAATTCCAGCAAGAGCAATCATTGGCCCCTGATGGGGATCCCAAGTGCATTCATCTACCATCTGCAGGATTGCAACACCCCATCTAGCACCATTCAATTCCAGCAAGAGCAATCATTGGCCCCTGATGGGGATCCCAAGTGCATTCATCTACCATCTGTAGGATTGCAACACCCCATCTAGCACCATTCAATTCCAGCAAGTGCAATCATTGGCCCCTGATGGGGATCCCAAGTGCATCAATCTACCATCTGTAGGATTGCAACACCCCATCTAGCACCATTCAATTCCAGCAAGAGCAATCATTGGCCCCTGATGGGGATCCCAAGTGCATTCATCTACCATCTGCAGGATTGCAACACCCCATCTAGCACCATTCAATTCCAGCAAGAGCAATCATTGGCCCCTGATGGGGATCCCAAGTGCATTCATCTACCATCTGCAGGATTGCAACACCCCATCTAGCACCATTCAATTCCAGCAAGAGCAGTTATTGGCCCCTGATGGGGATCCCAAGTGCATTCATCTACCATCTGCAGGATTGCAACACCCCATCTAGCACCATTCAATTCCAGCAAGAGCAATCATTGGCCCCTGATGGGGATCCCAAGTGCATTCATCTACCATCTGCAGGATTGCAACACCCCATCTAGCACCATTCAATTCCAGCAAGAGCAATCATTGGCCCCTGATGGGGATCCCAAGTGCATTCATCTACCATCTGCAGGATTGCAACACCCCATCTAGCACCATTCAATTCCAGCAAGAGCAATCATTGGCCCCTGATGGGGATCCCAAGTGCATTCATCTACCATCTGCAGGATTGCAACACCCCATCTAGCACCATTCAATTCCAGCAAGAGCAGTTATTGGCCCCTGATGGGGATCCCAAGTGCATTCATCTACCATCTGCAGGATTGCAACACCCCATCTAGCACCATTCAATTCCAGCAAGAGCAATCATTGGCCCCTGATGGGGATCCCAAGTGCATTCATCTACCATCTGCAGGATTGCAACACCCCATCTAGCACCATTCAATTCCAGCACGAGCAATCATTGGCCCCTGATGGGGATCCCAAGTGCATTCATCTACCATCTGCAGGATTGCAACACCCCATCTAGCACCATTCAATTCAGCAAGAGCAATCATTGGCCCCTGATGGGGATCCCAAGTGCATTCATCTACCATCTGCAGGATTGCAACACCCCATCTAGCACCATTCAATTCCAGCAAGAGCAATCATTGGCCCCTGATGGGGATCCCAAGTGCATTCATCTACCATCTGTAGGATTGCAACACCCCATCTAGCACCATTCAATTCCAGCAAGTGCAATCATTGGCCCCTGATGGGGATCCCAAGTGCATCAATCTACCATCTGTAGGATTGCAACACCCCATCTAGCACCATTCAGTTCCAGCAAGAGCAATCATTGGCCCCTGATGGGGATCCCAAGTGCATTCATCTACCATCTGCAGGATTGCAACACCCCATCTAGCACCATTCAATTCCAGCAAGAGCAATCATTGGCCCCTGATGGGGATCCCAAGTGCATTCATCTACCATCTGCAGGATTGCAACACCCCATCTAGCACCATTCAATTCCAACAAGAGCAATCATTGGCCCCTGATGGGGATCCCAAGTGCATTCATCTACCATCTGCAGGATTGCAACACCCCATCTAGCACCATTCAATTCCAGCAAGAGCAATCATTGGCCCCTGATGGGGATCCCAAGTGCATTCATCTACCATCTGCAGGATTGCAACACCCCATCTAGCACCATTCAATTCCAGCAAGAGCAATCATTGGCCCCTGATGGGGATCCCAAGTGCATTCATCTACCATCTGCAGGATTGCAACACCCCATCTAGCACCATTCAATTCCAGCAAGAGCAATCATTGGCCCCTGATGGGGATCCCAAGTGCATTCATCTACCATCTGCAGGATTGCAACACCCCATCTAGCACCATTCAATTCCAGCAAGTGCAGTTATTGGCCCCTGATGGGGATCCCAAGTGCATCAATCTACCATCTGTAGGATTGCAACACCCCATCTAGCACCATTCAATTCCAGCAAGAGCAATCATTGGCCCCTGATGGGGATCCCAAGTGCATTCATCTACCATCTGCAGGATTGCAACACCCCATCTAGCACCATTCAATTCCAGCAAGAGCAATCATTGGCCCCTGATGGGGATCCCAAGTGCATTCATCTACCATCTGCCGGATTGCAACACCCCATCTAGCACCATTCAATTCCAGCAAGAGCAATCATTGGCCCCTGATGGGGATCCCAAGTGCATTCATCTACCATCTGCAGGATTGCAACACCCCATCTAGCACCATTCAATTCCAGCAAGAGCAATCATTGGCCCCTGATGGGGATCCCAAGTGCATTCATCTATCATCTGCAGGATTGCAACACCCCATCTAGCACCATTCAATTCCAGCAAGTGCAGTTATTGGCCCCTGATGGGGATCCCAAGTGCATTCATCTACCATCTGCAGGATTGCAACACCCCATCTAGCACCATTCAATTCCAGCAAGAGCAGTTATTGGCCCCTGATGGGGATCCCAAGTGCATCAATCTACCATCTGTAGGATTGCAACACCCCATCTAGCACCATTCAATTCCAGCAAGAGCAATCATTGGCCCCTGATGGGGATCCCAAGTGCATTCATCTACCATCTGCAGGATTGCAACACCCCATCTAGCACCATTCAATTCCAGCAAGAGCAATCATTGGCCCCTGATGGGGATCCCAAGTGCATTCATCTACCATCTGCAGGATTGCAACACCCCATCTAGCACCATTCAATTCCAGCAAGAGCAATCATTGGCCCCTGATGGGGATCCCAAGTGCATTCATCTACCATCTGCAGGATTGCAACACCCCATCTAGCACCATTCAATTCCAGCAAGAGCAATCATTGGCCCCTGATGGGGATCCCAAGTGCATTCATCTACCATCTGCAGGATTGCAACACCCCATCTAGCACCATTCAATTCCAGCAAGAGCAATCATTGGCCCCTGATGGGGATCCCAAGTGCATTCATCTACCATCTGTAGGATTGCAACACCCCATCTAGCACCATTCAATTCCAGCAAGAGCAATCATTGGCCCCTGATGGGGATCCCAAGTGCATTCATCTACCATCTGCAGGATTGCAACACCCCATCTAGCACCATTCAATTCCAGCAAGAGCAATCATTGGCCCCTGATGGGGATCCCAAGTGCATTCATCTACCATCTGCAGGATTGCAACACCCCATCTAGCACCATTCAATTCCAGCAAGAGCAGTTATTGGCCCCTGATGGGGATCCCAAGTGCATTCATCTACCATCTGCAGGATTGCAACACCCCATCTAGCACCATTCAATTCCAGCAAGAGCAATCATTGGCCCCTGATGGGGATCCCAAGTGCATTCATCTACCATCTGCAGGATTGCAACACCCCATCTAGCACCATTCAATTCCAGCAAGAGCAATCATTGGCCCCTGATGGGGATCCCAAGTGCATTCATCTACCATCTGCAGGATTGCAACACCCCATCTAGCACCATTCAATTCCAGCAAGAGCAATCATTGGCCCCTGATGGGGATCCCAAGTGCATTCATCTACCATCTGCAGGATTGCAACACCCCATCTAGCACCATTCAATTCCAGCAAGAGCAGTTATTGGCCCCTGATGGGGATCCCAAGTGCATTCATCTACCATCTGCAGGATTGCAACACCCCATCTAGCACCATTCAATTCCAGCAAGAGCAATCATTGGCCCCTGATGGGGATCCCAAGTGCATTCATCTACCATCTGCAGGATTGCAACACCCCATCTAGCACCATTCAATTCCAGCAAGAGCAATCATTGGCCCCTGATGGGGATCCCAAGTGCATTCATCTACCATCTGCAGGATTGCAACACCCCATCTAGCACCATTCAATTCCAGCAAGAGCAATCATTGGCCCCTGATGGGGATCCCAAGTGCATTCATCTACCATCTGCAGGATTGCAACACCCCATCTAGCACCATTCAATTCCAGCAAGAGCAATCATTGGCCCCTGATGGGGATCCCAAGTGCATTCATCTACCATCTGTAGGATTGCAACACCCCATCTAGCACCATTCAATTCCAGCAAGTGCAATCATTGGCCCCTGATGGGGATCCCAAGTGCATCAATCTACCATCTGTAGGATTGCAACACCCCATCTAGCACCATTCAATTCCAGCAAGAGCAATCATTGGCCCCTGATGGGGATCCCAAGTGCATTCATCTACCATCTGCAGGATTGCAACACCCCATCTAGCACCATTCAATTCCAGCAAGAGCAATCATTGGCCCCTGATGGGGATCCCAAGTGCATTCATCTACCATCTGCAGGATTGCAACACCCCATCTAGCACCATTCAATTCCAGCAAGAGCAGTTATTGGCCCCTGATGGGGATCCCAAGTGCATTCATCTACCATCTGCAGGATTGCAACACCCCATCTAGCACCATTCAATTCCAGCAAGAGCAATCATTGGCCCCTGATGGGGATCCCAAGTGCATTCATCTACCATCTGCAGGATTGCAACACCCCATCTAGCACCATTCAATTCCAGCAAGAGCAATCATTGGCCCCTGATGGGGATCCCAAGTGCATTCATCTACCATCTGCAGGATTGCAACACCCCATCTAGCACCATTCAATTCCAGCAAGAGCAATCATTGGCCCCTGATGGGGATCCCAAGTGCATTCATCTACCATCTGCAGGATTGCAACACCCCATCTAGCACCATTCAATTCCAGCACGAGCAATCATTGGCCCCTGATGGGGATCCCAAGTGCATTCATCTACCATCTGCAGGATTGCAACACCCCATCTAGCACCATTCAATTCCAGCAAGAGCAATCATTGGCCCCTGATGGGGATCCCAAGTGCATTCATCTACCATCTGCAGGATTGCAACACCCCATCTAGCACCATTCAATTCCAGCAAGAGCAATCATTGGCCCCTGATGGGGATCCCAAGTGCATTCATCTACCATCTGTAGGATTGCAACACCCCATCTAGCACCATTCAATTCCAGCAAGTGCAATCATTGGCCCCTGATGGGGATCCCAAGTGCATCAATCTACCATCTGTAGGATTGCAACACCCCATCTAGCACCATTCAGTTCCAGCAAGAGCAATCATTGGCCCCTGATGGGGATCCCAAGTGCATTCATCTACCATCTGCAGGATTGCAACACCCCATCTAGCACCATTCAATTCCAGCAAGAGCAATCATTGGCCCCTGATGGGGATCCCAAGTGCATTCATCTACCATCTGCAGGATTGCAACACCCCATCTAGCACCATTCAATTCCAACAAGAGCAATCATTGGCCCCTGATGGGGATCCCAAGTGCATTCATCTACCATCTGCAGGATTGCAACACCCCATCTAGCACCATTCAATTCCAGCAAGAGCAATCATTGGCCCCTGATGGGGATCCCAAGTGCATTCATCTACCATCTGCAGGATTGCAACACCCCATCTAGCACCATTCAATTCCAGCAAGAGCAATCATTGGCCCCTGATGGGGATCCCAAGTGCATTCATCTACCATCTGCAGGATTGCAACACCCCATCTAGCACCATTCAATTCCAGCAAGAGCAATCATTGGCCCCTGATGGGGATCCCAAGTGCATTCATCTACCATCTGCAGGATTGCAACACCCCATCTAGCACCATTCAATTCCAGCAAGTGCAGTTATTGGCCCCTGATGGGGATCCCAAGTGCATCAATCTACCATCTGTAGGATTGCAACACCCCATCTAGCACCATTCAATTCCAGCAAGAGCAATCATTGGCCCCTGATGGGGATCCCAAGTGCATTCATCTACCATCTGCAGGATTGCAACACCCCATCTAGCACCATTCAATTCCAGCAAGAGCAATCATTGGCCCCTGATGGGGATCCCAAGTGCATTCATCTACCATCTGCCGGATTGCAACACCCCATCTAGCACCATTCAATTCCAGCAAGAGCAATCATTGGCCCCTGATGGGGATCCCAAGTGCATTCATCTACCATCTGCAGGATTGCAACACCCCATCTAGCACCATTCAATTCCAGCAAGAGCAATCATTGGCCCCTGATGGGGATCCCAAGTGCATTCATCTACCATCTGCAGGATTGCAACACCCCATCTAGCACCATTCAATTCCAGCAAGTGCAGTTATTGGCCCCTGATGGGGATCCCAAGTGCATTCATCTACCATCTGCAGGATTGCAACACCCCATCTAGCACCATTCAATTCCAGCAAGAGCAGTTATTGGCCCCTGATGGGGATCCCAAGTGCATCAATCTACCATCTGTAGGATTGCAACACCCCATCTAGCACCATTCAATTCCAGCAAGAGCAATCATTGGCCCCTGATGGGGATCCCAAGTGCATTCATCTACCATCTGCAGGATTGCAACACCCCATCTAGCACCATTCAATTCCAGCAAGTGCAATCATTGGCCCCTGATGGGGATCCCAAGTGCATTCATCTACCATCTGCAGGATTGCAACACCCCATCTAGCACCATTCAATTCCAGCAAGTGCAATCATTGGCCCCTGATGGGGATCCCAAGTGCATTCATCTACCATCTGCAGGATTGCAACACCCCATCTAGCACCATTCAATTCCAGCAAGTGCAGTTATTGGCCCCTGATGGGGATCCCAAGTGCATTCATCTACCATCTGCAGGATTGCAACACCCCATCTAGCACCATTCAATTCCAGCAAGAGCAATCATTGGCCCCTGATGGGGATCCCAAGTGCATTCATCTACCATCTGCAGGATTGCAACACCCCATCTAGCACCATTCAATTCCAACAAATGCAATCATTGGCCCCTGATGGGGATCCCAAGTGCATTCATCTACCATCTGCAAGATTGCAACACCCCATCTAGCACCATTCAATTCCAGCAAGAGCAATCATTGGCCCCTGATGGGGATCCCAAGTGCATTCATCTACCATCTGCAGGATTGCAACACCCCATCTAGCACCATTCAATTCCAGCAAGTGCAATTATTGGCCCCTGATGGGGATCCCAAGTGCATTCATCTACCATCTGCAGGATTGCAACACCCCATCTAGCACCATTCAATTCCAGCAAGAGCAGTTATTGGCCCCTGATGGGGATCCCAAGTGCATTCATCTACCATCTGCAGGATTGCAACACCCCATCTAGCACCATTCAATTCCAGCAAGTGCAATCATTGGCCCCTGATGGGGATCCCAAGTGCATTCATCTACCATCTGTAGGATTGCAACACCCCATCTAGCACCATTCAATTCCAGCAAGAGCAATCATTGGCCCCTGATGGGGATCCCAAGTGCATCAATCTACCATCTGCAGGATTGCAACACCCCATCTAGCACCATTCAATTCCAGCAAGAGCAGTTATTGGCCCCTGATGGGGATCCCAAGTGCATTCATCTACCATCTGCAGGATTGCAACACCCCATCTAGCACCATTCAATTCCAGGAAGAGCAGTTATTGGCCCCTGATGGGGATCCCAAGTGCATTCATCTACCATCTGCAGGATTGCAACACCCCATCTAGCACCATTCAATTCCAGCAAGAGCAGTTATTGGCCCCTGATGGGGATCCCAAGTGCATCAATCTACCATCTGCAGGATTGCAACACCCCATCTAGCACCATTCAATTCCAGCAAGAGCAATCATTGGCCCCTGATGGGGATCCCAAGTGCATCAATCTACCATCTGCAGGATTGCAACACCCCATCTAGCACCATTCAATTCCAGCAAGAGCAATCATTGGCCCCTGATGGGGATCCCAAGTGCATCAATCTACCATCTGCAGGATTGCAACACCCCATCTAGCACCATTCAATTCCAGCAAGAGCAGTTATTGGCCCCTGATGGGGATCCCAAGTGCATTCATCTACCATCTGCAGGATTGCAACACCCCATCTAGCACCATTCAATTCCAGCAAGAGCAATCATTGGCCCCTGATGGGGATCCCAAGTGCATCAATCTACCATCTGCAGGATTGCAACACCCCATCTAGCACCATTCAATTCCAGCAAGAGCAATCATTGGCCCCTGATGGGGATCCCAAGTGCATTCATCTACCATCTGCAGGATTGCAACACCCCATCTAGCACCATTCAATTCCAGCAAGAGCAGTTATTGGCCCCTGATGGGGATCCCAGGTGCATTCATCTACCATCTGCAGGATTGCAACACCCCATCTAGCACCATTCAATTCCAGCAAGAGCAGTTATTGGCCCCTGATGGGGATCCCAAGTGCATTCATCTACCATCAGTGGTATTGAAGCATCCAGCATTGATTGATTCCACCAGAGGCAATCAAGTGCCCTTGCTGACAACAACGCTGATTGAATCTTGCAGGGGCAACCATTAGCACCTACCCATCAGTGTCACCCACTTCTAGCACTGATTGCTTCCTGCAAGAGCAAATATTAGCGCCCTTGCTGATGATCACAAGTGAATCACTCCACTGGAACACAAAAACCATATCTAGCACCATTCAATTCCAGCAAGAGCAATCATTGGCCCCTGATGGGGATCCCAAGTGCATTCATCTACCATCTGCAGGATTGCAACACCCCATCTAGCACCATTCAATTCCAGCAAGAGCAATCATTGGCCCCTGATGGGGATCCCAAGTGCATTCATCTACCATCTGCAGGATTGCAACACCCCATCTAGCACCATTCAATTCCAGCAAGAGCAATCATTGGCCCCTGATGGGGATCCCAAGTGCATTCATCTACCATCTGCAGGATTGCAACACCCCATCTAGCACCATTCAATTCCAGCAAGAGCAGTTATTGGCCCCTCATGGGGATCCCAAGTGCATTCATCTACCATCAGTGGTATTGAAGCATCCAGCATTGATTGATTCCACCAGAGGCAATCAAGTGCCCTTGCTGACAACAACTCTGATTGAATCTTGCAGGGGCAATCATTAGCACCTACCCATCAGTGTCACCAACTTCTAGCACTGATTGCTTCCTGCAAGAGCAAATATTAGCGCCCTTGCTGATGATCACAAGTGAATCACTCCACTGGAACACAAAAACCATATCTAGCACCATTCAATTCCAGCAAGAGCAATCATTGGCCCCTGATGGGGATCCCAAGTGCATCAATCTACCATCTGCAGGATTGCAACACCCCATCTAGCACCATTCAATTCCAGCAAGAGCAATCATTGGCCCCTGATGGGGATCCCAAGTGCATCAATCTACCATCTGCAGGATTGCAACACCCCATCTAGCACCATTCAATTCCAGCAAGAGCAATCATTGGCCCCTGATGGGGATCCCAAGTGCATCAATCTACCATCTGTAGGATTGCAACACCCCATCTAGCACCATTCAATTCCAGCAAGAGCAATCATTGGCCCCTGATGGGGATCCCAAGTGCATTCATCTACCATCTGCAGGATTGCAACACCCCATCTAGCACCATTCAATTCCAGCAAGAGCAATCATTGGCCCCTGATGGGGATCCCAAGTGCATCAATCTACCATCTGCAGGATTGCAACACCCCATCTAGCACCATTCAATTCCAGCAAGAGCAATCATTGGCCCCTGATGGGGATCCCAAGTGCATTCATCTACCATCTGCAGGATTGCAACACCCCATCTAGCACCATTCAATTCCAGCAAGAGCAGTTATTGGCCCCTGATGGGGATCCCAAGTGCATTCATCTACCATCTGCAGGATTGCAACACCCCATCTAGCACCATTCAATTCCAGCAAGAGCAATCATTGGCCCCTGATGGGGATCCCAAGTGCATTCATCTACCATCTGCAGGATTGCAACACCCCATCTAGCACCATTCAATTCCAACAAGAGCAATCATTGGGCCCTGATGGGGATCCCAAGTGCATTCATCTACCATCTGCAGGATTGCAACACCCCATCTAGCACCATTCAATTCCAGCAAGAGCAATCATTGGCCCCTGATGGGGATCCCAAGTGCATTCATCTACCATCTGCAGGATTGCAACACCCCATCTAGCACCATTCAATTCCAGCAAGAGCAATCATTGGCCCCTGATGGGGATCCCAAGTGCATCAATCTACCATCTGCAGGATTGCAACACCCCATCTAGCACCATTCAATTCCAGCAAGTGCAATCATTGGCCCCTGATGGGGATCCCAAGTGCATTCATCTACCATCTGCAGGATTGCAACACCCCATCTAGCACCATTCAATTCCAGCAAGAGCAATCATTGGCCCCTGATGGGGATCCCAAGTGCATTCATCTACCATCTGTAGGATTGCAACACCCCATCTAGCACCATTCAATTCCAGCAAGAGCAGTTATTGGCCCCTGATGGGGATCCCAAGTGCATTCATCTACCATCTGCAGGATTGCAACACCCCATCTAGCACCATTCAATTCCAGCAAGAGCAATCATTGGCCCCTGATGGGGATCCCAAGTGCATTCATCTACCATCTGCAGGATTGCAACACCCCATCTAGCACCATTCAATTCCAGCAAGAGCAATCATTGGCCCCTGATGGGGATCCCAAGTGCATTCATCTACCATCTGCAGGATTGCAACACCCCATCTAGCACCATTCAATTCCAGCAAGAGCAATCATTGGCCCCTGATGGGGATCCCAAGTGCATTCATCTACCATCTGTAGGATTGCAACACCCCATCTAGCACCATTCAATTCCAGCAAGAGCAATCATTGGCCCCTGATGGGGATCCCAAGTGCATTCATCTACCATCTGTAGGATTGCAACACCCCATCTAGCACCATTCAATTCCAGCAAGAGCAATCATTGGCCCCTGATGGGGATCCCAAGTGCATCAATCTACCATCTGTAGGATTGCAACACCCCATCTAGCACCATTCAATTCCAGCAAGAGCAATCATTGGCCCCTGATGGGGATCCCAAGTGCATTCATCTACCATCTGTAGGATTGCAACACCCCATCTAGCACCATTCAATTCCAGCAAGAGCAATCATTGGCCCCTGATGGGGATCCCAGGTGCATTCATCTACCATCTGCAGGATTGCAACACCCCATCTAGCACCATTCAATTCCAGCAAGAGCAATCATTGGCCCCTGATGGGGATCCCAAGTGCATTCATCTACCATCTGTAGGATTGCAACACCCCATCTAGCACCATTCAATTCCAGCAAGAGCAATCATTGGCCCCTGATGGGGATCCCAAGTGCATTCATCTACCATCTGCAGGATTGCAACACCCCATCTAGCACCATTCAATTCCAGCAAGAGCAATCATTGGCCCCTGATGGGGATCCCAAGTGCATCAATCTACCATCTGTAGGATTGCAACACCCCATCTAGCACCATTCAATTCCAGCAAGAGCAATCATTGGCCCCTGATGGGGATCCCAAGTGCATTCATCTACCATCTGCAGGATTGCAACACCCCATCTAGCACCATTCAATTCCAGCAAGAGCAGTTATTGGCCCCTGATGGGGATCCCAAGTGCATTCATCTACCATCAGTGGTATTGAAGCATCCAGCATTGATTGATTCCACCAGAGGCAATCAAGTGCCCTTGCTGACAACAACTCTGATTGAATCTTGCAGGGGCAATCATTAGCACCTACCCATCAGTGTCACCAACTTCTAGCACTGATTGCTTCCTGCAAGAGCAAATATTAGCGCCCTTGCTGATGATCACAAGTGAATCACTCCACTGGAACACAAAAACCATATCTAGCACCATTCAATTCCAGCAAGAGCAATCATTGGCCCCTGATGGGGATCCCAAGTGCATCAATCTACCATCTGCAGGATTGCAACACCCCATCTAGCACCATTCAATTCCAGCAAGAGCAATCATTGGCCCCTGATGGGGATCCCAAGTGCATTCATCTACCATCTGCAGGATTGCAACACCCCATCTAGCACCATTCAATTCCAGCAAGAGCAATCATTGGCCCCTGATGGGGATCCCAAGTGCATTCATCTACCATCTGCAGGATTGCAACACCCCATCTAGCACCATTCAATTCCAGCAAGAGCAGTTATTGGCCCCTGATGGGGATCCCAAGTGCATTCATCTACCATCTGCAGGATTGCAACACCCCATCTAGCACCATTCAATTCCAGCAAGAGCAGTTATTGGCCCCTGATGGGGATCCCAAGTGCATTCATCTACCATCTGCAGGATTGCAACACCCCATCTAGCACCATTCAATTCCAGCAAGAGCAGTTATTGGCCCCTGATGGGGATCCCAAGTGCATTCATCTACCATCTGCAGGATTGCAACACCCCATCTAGCACCATTCAATTCCAGCAAGAGCAATCATTGGCCCCTGATGGGGATCCCAAGTGCATCAATCTACCATCTGCAGGATTGCAACACCCCATCTAGCACCATTCAATTCCAGCAAGAGCAATCATTGGCCCCTGATGGGGATCCCAAGTGCATTCATCTACCATCTGCAGGATTGCAACACCCCATCTAGCACCATTCAATTCCAGCAAGAGCAATCATTGGCCCCTGATGGGGATCCCAAGTGCATTCATCTACCATCTGCAGGATTGCAACACCCCATCTAGCACCATTCAATTCCAGCAAGAGCAATCATTGGCCCCTGATGGGGATCCCAAGTGCATTCATCTACCATCTGCAGGATTGCAACACCCCATCTAGCACCATTCAATTCCAGCAAGAGCAATCATTGGCCCCTGATGGGGATCCCAAGTGCATTCATCTACCATCTGCAGGATTGCAACACCCCATCTAGCACCATTCAATTCCAGCAAGAGCAGTTATTGGCCCCTGATGGGGATCCCAAGTGCATTCATCTACCATCTGCAGGATTGCAACACCCCATCTAGCACCATTCAATTCCAGCAAGAGCAATCATTGGCCCCTGATGGGGATCCCAAGTGCATTCATCTACCATCTGCAGGATTGCAACACCCCATCTAGCACCATTCAATTCCAGCAAGAGCAGTTATTGGCCCCTGATGGGGATCCCAAGTGCATTCATCTACCATCTGCAGGATTGCAACACCCCATCTAGCACCATTCAATTCCAGCAAGAGCAATCATTGGCCCCTGATGGGGATCCCAAGTGCATTCATCTACCATCTGCAGGATTGCAACACCCCATCTAGCACCATTCAATTCCAGCAAGAGCAATCATTGGCCCCTGATGGGGATCCCAAGTGCATTCATCTACCATCTGCAGGATTGCAACACCCCATCTAGCACCATTCAATTCCAGCAAGAGCAATCATTGGCCCCTGATGGGGATCCCAAGTGCATTCATCTACCATCTGCAGGATTGCAACACCCCATCTAGCACCATTCAATTCCAGCAAGAGCAATCATTGGCCCCTGATGGGGATCCCAAGTGCATCAATCTACCATCTGTAGGATTGCAACACCCCATCTAGCACCATTCAATTCCAGCAAGAGCAATCATTGGCCCCTGATGGGGATCCCAAGTGCATTCATCTACCATCTGCAGGATTGCAACACCCCATCTAGCACCATTCAATTCCAGCAAGAGCAGTTATTGGCCCCTGATGGGGATCCCAGGTGCATTCATCTACCATCTGCAGGATTGCAACACCCCATCTAGCACCATTCAATTCCAGCAAGAGCAGTTATTGGCCCCTGATGGGGATCCCAAGTGCATTCATCTACCATCTGCAGGATTGCAACACCCCATCTAGCACCATTCAATTCCAGCAAGAGCAATCATTGGCCCCTGATGGGGATCCCAAGTGCATCAATCTACCATCTGCAGGATTGCAACACCCCATCTAGCACCATTCAATTCCAGCAAGAGCAATCATTGGCCCCTGATGGGGATCCCAAGTGCATTCATCTACCATCTGTAGGATTGCAACACCCCATCTAGCACCATTCAATTCCAGCAAGTGCAATTATTGGCCCCTGATGGGGATCCCAAGTGCATTCATCTACCATCTGCAGGATTGCAACACCCCATCTAGCACCATTCAATTCCAGCAAGAGCAGTTATTGGCCCCTAATGGGGATCCCAAGTGCATCAATCTACCATCTGCAGGATTGCAACACCCCATCTAGCACCATTCAATTCCAGCAAGTGCAATCATTGGCCCCTGATGGGGATCCCAAGTGCATTCATCTACCATCTGCAGGATTGCAACACCCCATCTAGCACCATTCAATTCCAGCAAGAGCAGTTATTGGCCCCTGATGGGGATCCCAAGTGCATCAATCTACCATCTGCAGGATTGCAACACCCCATCTAGCACCATTCAATTCCAGCAAGAGCAATCATTGGCCCCTGATGGGGATCCCAAGTGCATTCATCTACCATCTGCAGGATTGCAACACCCCATCTAGCACCATTCAATTCCAGCAAGAGCAATCATTGGCCCCTGATGGGGATCCCAAGTGCATTCATCTACCATCTGCAGGATTGCAACACCCCATCTAGCACCATTCAATTCCAGCAAGAGCAATCATTGGCCCCTGATGGGGATCCCAAGTGCATTCATCTACCATCTGCAGGATTGCAACACCCCATCTAGCACCATTCAATTCCAGCAAGAGCAATCATTGGCCCCTGATGGGGATCCCAAGTGCATCAATCTACCATCTGTAGGATTGCAACACCCCATCTAGCACCATTCAATTCCAGCAAGAGCAATCATTGGCCCCTGATGGGGATCCCAAGTGCATTCATCTACCATCTGCAGGATTGCAACACCCCATCTAGCACCATTCAATTCCAGCAAGAGTAGTTATTGGCCCCTGATGGGGATCCCAAGTGCATTCATCTACCATCAGTGGTATTGAAGCATCCAGCATTGATTGATTCCACCAGAGGCAATCAAGTGCCCTTGCTGACAACAACTCTGATTGAATCTTGCAGGAGCAATCATTAGCACCTACCCATCAGTGTCACCCACTTCTAGCACTGATTGCTTCCTGCAAGAGCAAATATTAGCGCCCTTGCTGATGATCACAAGTGAATCACTCCACTGGAACACAAAAACCATATCTAGCACCATTCAATTCCAGCAAGAGCAATCATTGGCCCCTGATGGGGATCCCAAGTGCATTCATCTACCATCTGCAGGATTGCAACACCCCATCTAGCACCATTCAATTCCAGCAAGTGCAATCATTGGCCCCTGATGGGGATCCCAAGTGCATTCATCTACCATCTGCAGGATTGCAACACCCCATCTAGCACCATTCAATTCCAGCAAGAGCAATCATTGGCCCCTGATGGGGATCCCAAGTGCATTCATCTACCATCTGCAGGATTGCAACACCCCATCTAGCACCATTCAATTCCAGCAAGAGCAATCATTGGCCCCTGATGGGGATCCCAAGTGCATTCATCTACCATCTGCAGGATTGCAACACCCCATCTAGCACCATTCAATTCCAGCAAGAGCAATCATTGGCCCCTGATGGGGATCCCAAGTGCATTCATCTACCATCTGCAGGATTGCAACACCCCATCTAGCACCATTCAATTCCAGCAAGTGCAATCATTGGCCCCTGATGGGGATCCCAAGTGCATTCATCTACCATCTGCAGGATTGCAACACCCCATCTAGCACCATTCAATTCCAGCAAGTGCAATCATTGGCCCCTGATGGGGATCCCAAGTGCATTCATCTACCATCTGTAGGATTGCAACACCCCATCTAGCACCATTCAATTCCAGCAAGAGCAATCATTGGCCCCTGATGGGGATCCCAAGTGCATTCATCTACCATCTGCAGGATTGCAACACCCCATCTAGCACCATTCAATTCCAGCAAGAGCAATCATTGGCCCCTGATGGGGATCCCAAGTGCATTCATCTACCATCTGCAGGATTGCAACACCCCATCTAGCACCATTCAATTCCAGCAAGAGCAATCATTGGCCCCTGATGGGGATCCCAAGTGCATTCATCTACCATCTGCAGGATTGCAACACCCCATCTAGCACCATTCAATTCCAGCAAGAGCAATCATTGGCCCCTGATGGGGATCCCAGGTGCATTCATCTACCATCTGTAGGATTGCAACACCCCATCTAGCACCATTCAATTCCAGCAAGAGCAATCATTGGCCCCTGATGGGGATCCCAAGTGCATTCATCTACCATCTGTAGGATTGCAACACCCCATCTAGCACCATTCAATTCCAGCAAGAGCAATCATTGGCCCCTGATGGGGATCCCAAGTGCATTCATCTACCATCTGCAGGATTGCAACACCCCATCTAGCACCATTCAATTCCAGCAAGAGCAATCATTGGCCCCTGATGGGGATCCCAAGTGCATCAATCTACCATCTGCAGGATTGCAACACCCCATCTAGCACCATTCAATTCCAGCAAGAGCAATCATTGGCCCCTGATGGGGATCCCAAGTGCATCAATCTACCATCTGCAGGATTGCAACACCCCATCTAGCACCATTCAATTCCAGCAAGAGCAATTATTGGCCCCTGATGGGGATCCCAAGTGCATTCATCTACCATCTGCAGGATTGCAACACCCCATCTAGCACCATTCAATTCCAGCAAGTGCAATTATTGGCCCCTGATGGGGATCCCAAGTGCATCAATCTACCATCTGCAGGATTGCAACACCCCATCTAGCACCATTCAATTCCAGCAAGAGCAATTATTGGCCCCTGATGGGGATCCCAAGTGCATTCATCTACCATGTATTGAAGCATCCAGCATTGATTGATTCCACCAGAGGCAATCAAGTGCCCTTGCTGACAACAACTCTGATTGAATCTTGCAGGAGCAATCATTAGCACCTACCCATCAGTGTCACCAACTTCTAGCACTGATTACTTCCTGCAAGAGCAAATATTAGCGCCCTTGCTGATGATCACAAGTGAATCACTCCACTGGAACACAAAAACCATATCTAGCACCATTCAATTCCAGCAAGAGCAATTATTGGCCCCTGATGGGGATCCCAGGTGCATTCATCTACCATCTGCAGGATTGCAACACCCCATCTAGCACCATTCAATTCCAGCAAGAGCAGTTATTGGCCCCTGATGGGGATCCCAAGTGCATTCATCTACCATCAGTGGTATTGAAGCATCCAGCATTGATTGACACTTGAGCAAGGGGACTTGATGGAATCTTGCAGGAGCAATCATTAGCACCTACCCATCAGTGCCCACTTCTAGCACTGATTGCTTCCTGCAAGAGCAAGTATTGGCACCCTTGCTGATGATCACAAGTGCATCACTCCACTGGAACACAAAAACCACATCTAGCACCATTCAATTCCAGCAAGAGCAATCATTGGCCCCTGATGGGGATCCCAAGTGCATCAATCTACCATCTGCAGGAGAATAACATGCAGCATTAATTCATTTCAGCAAACGCAATCAAGCGTCCTTGCTAGAAAAGCAACCCACCAGCAGTATTGCAGCATCCAGCATTGATTGATTCCAGCAAAAGCACATGTTCATCCCTAAAAGACCCAGTCATGCATTGGAACAAACAGCAGTGTCAGAGGAAACAGAACATCACCTGCTACAATCTCTGTGACAATCAGAACTTGAAGCAGAACAACGAAAAACACACCCATGCACTGGCCAATGGAGCCCTGTGCGGGAACTCAGACTTGAGTTGGGCCGTGCAGTGCAGTGAGATTTGTCAATGGGGTGAACAGCATCAACATAAAGCCAGAAAAGTCATTTACACAGAACAGTTTGTGCTTGCAAGGGTAACTTGATTCTTGGAAGCTTGCTTTCTGTAACTGTCCTTAACCGTCCATGAGGCCTCGCAGTCATACAGCAATGATGAGATCCTCCTTGCGATGCATCCTTGTGCTTGATGCCAAGAAAGCTAAGGGGTATTGCTCCAGCGTGAGAGAAACTAGAATTACCACTGATGAAGACGGCCCAAAAAAATGTGCTGACCTCACGTAAACAATCCATGGTCGTGAATTTCACTTAATTGTATCTGCATTCATTGCAAACAGGGCATGAGCTATAGGCGAGTGTACCAAAACTGCGTGAATTGCAGCGCACAGAAAAGCCCCACACTTCATACCAGCCCCGTATCCAGTTTGCAGGCAGGAACCCATCGCAGGCATACAAACATGCAGGGCACAATGTATCTTCTCCTTACTCTGCATCCGGAAAATTGGGACTGATATGTAGAAACCTCTGGTGTGCAATAACCGAATGATCCCTAAAACGTACATGCTTTGCTTGGTCCCTGTGAGCTGCATGATGAAGGGCCTCATTAGACCTAACAATATCTGTTCATCTTGCTACAAATGAAACGCTTTGGATACAGACAATCCAAAATGCCAATGGTTGCAGCTTAAGTATAAAATGTGAACTGATTTGTCAGTCATGCGTCCAAAACTAAAAATTAACATATTGTGCACTTTGATGAGCATCTTTATCTTGCTGCTCTGGATACGGACAATCCAAAATGCGTATGTTTGCAGCTTAAGTATAAAATGTGGACTGATTTTGTCAGTCATGCGTCCAAAACTAAAAATTAAAGCAGTGTGCATTTTGATGAGCATCTTCATCTTGCTGCTAATGAAACACTTTGGATACGGACAATCCAAAGTGCCTCCAATTGCAGCTTTTCCAGCATTCAATTCACTTGTACTCAGGTCCCGGCTCCAGAGAAAGGCTGTGCTGCTGTGCTTTGTCAGAGAATCAGCTTCATCACACAGTCAGCAAGGACTAAGCAAGACAACTTTCATCCTGGAAAAGCACCACATACAACACAGAAAAGCCCCACACTTCATACCAGCCCCGTATCCAGTTTGCAGGCAGGAACCCATCGCAGGCATACAAACATGCAGGGCACAATGTATCTTCTCCTTACTCTGCATCCGGAAAATTGGGACTGATATGTAGAAACCTCTGGTGTGCAATAACCGAATGATCCCTAAAACGTACATGCTTTGCTTGGTCCCTGTGAGCTGCATGATGAAGGGCCTCATTAGACCTAACAATATCTGTTCATCTTGCTACAAATGAAACGCTTTGGATACAGACAATCCAAAATGCCAATGGTTGCAGCTTAAGTATAAAATGTGAACTGATTTGTCAGTCATGCGTCCAAAACTAAAAATTAACATATTGTGCACTTTGATGAGCATCTTTATCTTGCTGCTAATGAAACACCCTGGATACGGACAATCCAAAATGCCTATCTTTGCAGCTTAAGTATAAAATGTGGACTGATTTTGTCAGTCATGCGTCCAAAACTAAAAATTAAAGCAGTGTGCATTTTGATGAGCATCTTCATCTTGCTGCTAATGAAACACTTTGGATACAGACAATCCAAAGTGCCTCCAATTGCAGCTTTTCCGGCATTCAATTCACTTGTACTCAGGTCCCGGCTCCAGAGAAAGGCTGTGCTGCTGTGCTTTGTCAGAGAATCAGCTTCATCACACAGTCAGCAAGGACTAAGCAAGACAACTTTCATCCTGGAAAAGCACCACATACAACACACAAAAGCCCCACACTTCATACCAGCCCCGTATCCAGTTTGCAGGCAGGAACCCATCGCAGGCATACAAACATGCAGGGCACAATGTATCTTCTCCTTACTCTGCATCCGGAAAATTGGGACTGATATGTAGAAACCTCTGGTGTGCAATAACCGAATGATCCCTAAAACGTACATGCTTTGCTTGGTCCCTGTGAGCTGCATGATGAAGGGCCTCATTAGACCTAACAATATCTGTTCATCTTGCTACAAATGAAACGCTTTGGATACAGACAATCCAAAATGCCAATGGTTGCAGCTTAAGTATAAAATGTGAACTGATTTGTCAGTCATGCGTCCAAAACTAAAAATTAACATATTGTGCACTTTGATGAGCATCTTTATCTTGCTGCTAATGAAACACCCTGGATACGGACAATCCAAAATGCGTATGTTTGCAGCTTAAGTATAAAATGTGGACTGATTTTGTCAGTCATGCGTCCAAAACTAAAAATTAAAGCAGTGTGCATTTTGATGAGCATCTTCATCTTGCTGCTAATGAAACACTTTGGATACGGACAATCCAAAGTGCCTCCAATTGCAGCTTTTCCGGCATTCAATTCACTTGTACTCAGGTCCCGGCTCCAGAGAAAGGCTGTGCTGCTGTGCTTTGTCAGAGAATCAGCTTCATCACACAGTCAGCAAGGACTAAGCAAGACAACTTTCATCCTGGAAAAGCACCACATACAACACACAAAAGCCCCACACTTCATACCAGCCCCGTATCCAGTTTGCAGGCAGGAACCCATCGCAGGCATACAAACATGCAGGGCACAATGTATCTTCTCCTTACTCTGCATCCGGAAAATTGGGACTGATATGTAGAAACCTCTGGTGTGCAATAACCGAATGATCCCTAAAACGTACATGCTTTGCTTGGTCCCTGTGAGCTGCATGATGAAGGGCCTCATTAGACCTAACAATATCTGTTCATCTTGCTACAAATGAAACGCTTTGGATACAGACAATCCAAAATGCCAATGGTTGCAGCTTAAGTATAAAATGTGAACTGATTTGTCAGTCATGCGTCCAAAACTAAAAATTAACATATTGTGCACTTTGATGAGCATCTTTATCTTGCTGCTAATGAAACACCCTGGATACGGACAATCCAAAATGCGTATGTTTGCAGCTTAAGTATAAAATGTGGACTGATTTTGTCAGTCATGCGTCCAAAACTAAAAATTAAAGCAGTGTGCATTTTGATGAGCATCTTCATCTTGCTGCTAATGAAACACTTTGGATACGGACAATCCAAAGTGCCTCCAATTGCAGCTTTTCCGGCATTCAATTCACTTGTACTCAGGTCCCGGCTCCAGAGAAAGGCTGTGCTGCTGTGCTTTGTCAGAGAATCAGCTTCATCACACAGTCAGCAAGGACTAAGCAAGACAACTTTCATCCTGGAAAAGCACCACATACAACACAGAAAAGCCCCACACTTCATACCAGCCCCGTATCCAGTTTGCAGGCAGGAACCCATCGCAGGCATACAAACATGCAGGGCACAATGTATCTTCTCCTTACTCTGCATCCGGAAAATTGGGACTGATATGTAGAAACCTCTGGTGTGCAATAACCGAATGATCCCTAAAACGTACATGCTTTGCTTGGTCCCTGTGAGCTGCATGATGAAGGGCCTCATTAGACCTAACAATATCTGTTCATCTTGCTACAAATGAAACGCTTTGGATACAGACAATCCAAAATGCCAATGGTTGCAGCTTAAGTATAAAATGTGAACTGATTTGTCAGTCATGCGTCCAAAACTAAAAATTAACATATTGTGCACTTTGATGAGCATCTTTATCTTGCTGCTAATGAAACACCCTGGATACGGACAATCCAAAATGCGTATGTTTGCAGCTTAAGTATAAAATGTGGACTGATTTTGTCAGTCATGCGTCCAAAACTAAAAATTAAAGCAGTGTGCATTTTGATGAGCATCTTCATCTTGCTGCTAATGAAACACTTTGGATACGGACAATCCAAAGTGCCTCCAATTGCAGCTTTTCCGGCATTCAATTCACTTGTACTCAGGTCCCGGCTCCAGAGAAAGGCTGTGCTGCTGTGCTTTGTCAGAGAATCAGCTTCATCACACAGTCAGCAAGGACTAAGCAAGACAACTTTCATCCTGGAAAAGCACCACATACAACACACAAAAGCCCCACACTTCATACCAGCCCCGTATCCAGTTTGCAGGCAGGAACCCATCGCAGGCATACAAACATGCAGGGCACAATGTATCTTCTCCTTACTCTGCATCCGGAAAATTGGGACTGATATGTAGAAACCTCTGGTGTGCAATAACCGAATGATCCCTAAAACGTACATGCTTTGCTTGGTCCCTGTGAGCTGCATGATGAAGGGCCTCATTAGACCTAACAATATCTGTTCATCTTGCTACAAATGAAACGCTTTGGATACAGACAATCCAAAATGCCAATGGTTGCAGCTTAAGTATAAAATGTGAACTGATTTGTCAGTCATGCGTCCAAAACTAAAAATTAACATATTGTGCACTTTGATGAGCATCTTTATCTTGCTGCTAATGAAACACCCTGGATACGGACAATCCAAAATGCGTATGTTTGCAGCTTAAGTATAAAATGTGGACTGATTTTGTCAGTCATGCGTCCAAAACTAAAAATTAAAGCAGTGTGCATTTTGATGAGCATCTTCATCTTGCTGCTAATGAAACACTTTGGATACGGACAATCCAAAGTGCCTCCAATTGCAGCTTTTCCGGCATTCAATTCACTTGTACTCAGGTCCCGGCTCCAGAGAAAGGCTGTGCTGCTGTGCTTTGTCAGAGAATCAGCTTCATCACACAGTCAGCAAGGACTAAGCAAGACAACTTTCATCCTGGAAAAGCACCACATACAACACACAAAAGCCCCACACTTCATACCAGCCCCGTATCCAGTTTGCAGGCAGGAACCCATCGCAGGCATACAAACATGCAGGGCACAATGTATCTTCTCCTTACTCTGCATCCGGAAAATTGGGACTGATATGTAGAAACCTCTGGTGTGCAATAACCGAATGATCCCTAAAACGTACATGCTTTGCTTGGTCCCTGTGAGCTGCATGATGAAGGGCCTCATTAGACCTAACAATATCTGTTCATCTTGCTATAAATGAAACGCTTTGGATACAGACAATCCAAAATGCCAATGGTTGCAGCTTAAGTATAAAATGTGAACTGATTTGTCAGTCATGCGTCCAAAACTAAAAATTAACATATTGTGCACTTTGATGAGCATCTTTATCTTGCTGCTAATGAAACACCCTGGATACTGACAATCCAAAATGCCTATCTTTGCAGCTTAAGTATAAAATGTGGACTGATTTGTCAGTCATGCGTCCAAAACTAAAAATTAACATATTGTGCACTTTGATGAGCATCTTTATCTTGCTGCTAATGAAACACCCTGGATACGGACAATCCAAAATGCCTATCTTTGCAGCTTAAGTATAAAATGTGAACTGATTTGTCAGTCATGCGTCCAAAACTAAAAATTAAAGCAGTGTGCATTTTGATGAGCATCTTCATCTTGCTGCTAATGAAACACTTTGGATACAGACAATCCAAAGTGCCTCCAATTGCAGCTTTTCCAGCATTCAATTCACTTGTACTCAGGTCCCGGCTCCAGTGAAAGGCTGTGCTGCTGTGCTTTGTCAGAGAATCAGCTTCATCACACAGTCAGCAAGGACTAAGCAAGACAACTTTCAGCCTGGAAAAGCACCACATACAACACAGAAAAGCCCCACACTTCATACCAGCCCCGTATCCAGTTTGCAGGCAGGAACCCATCGCAGGCATACAAACATGCAGGGCACAATGTATCTTCTCCTTACTCTGCATCCGGAAAAGTGGGACTGATATGTAGAAACCTCTGGTGTGCAATAACCAAATGCATCAAGTTGGCCCTTTGCACCCCAGCCCTGAAGCGTGCATGGTGGGTCCATGTATCTGTTCATCTTGCTGCTAATGAAACACTTTGGATACAGACAATCCAAAGTGCCTCCAATTGCAGCTTTTCCGGCATTCAATTCACTTGTACTCAGGTCCCGGCTCCAGTGAAAGGCTGTGCTGCTGTGCTTTGTCAGAGAATCAGCTTCATCACACAGTCAGCAAGGACTAAGCAAGACAACTTTCATCCTGGAAAAGCACCAAATACAATAGCAGCTCACCATCAAATTTGTAGAAAGCACCACATGGCGCTGAAACAAACGTGCAGGGCATGCATCATTGTTCAACCCATGCGCTGTAGGGGTCCAAAGGCCAAGCTCATGCAGAGGGCATTGAATTGGGTGTGGACAAAACGTTCCTGCACATCTTTCAGAATCCGAGCAAAGACAAGATCAATCGATATTTGCTCAGCTTGCTGCTAATGAAACACTTTGGATACAGACAATCCAAAGTGCCTCCAATTGCAGCTTTTCCGGCATTCAATTCACTTGTACTCAGGTCCCGGCTCCAGAGAAAGGCTGTGCTGCTGTGCTTTGTCAGAGAATCAGCTTCATCACACAGTCAGCAAGGACTAAGCAAGACAACTTTCATCCTGGAAAAGCACCACATACAACACAGAAAAGCCCCACACTTCATACCAGCCCCGTATCCAGTTTGCAGGCAGGAACCCATCGCAGGCATACAAACATGCAGGGCACAATGTATCTTCTCCTTACTCAGCATCCGGAAAATTGGGACTGATATGTAGAAACCTCTGGTGTGCAATAACCGAATGATCCCTAAAACGTACATGCTTTGCTTGGTCCCTGTGAGCTGCATGATGAAGGGCCTCATTAGACCTAACAATATCTGTTCATCTTGCTATAAATGAAACGCTTTGGATACAGACAATCCAAAATGCCAATGGTTGCAGCTTAAGTATAAAATGTGAACTGATTTGTCAGTCATGCGTCCAAAACTAAAAATTAACATATGGTGCACTTTGATGAGCATCTTTATCTTGCTGCTAATGAAACACCCTGGATACTGACAATCCAAAATGCCTATCTTTGCAGCTTAAGTATAAAATGTGGACTGATTTTGTCAGTCATGCGTCCAAAACTAAAAATTAAAGCAGTGTGCATTTTGATGAGCATCTTCATCTTGCTGCTAATGAAACACTTTGGATACAGACAATCCAAAGTGCCTCCAATTGCAGCTTTTCCAGCATTCAATTCACTTGTACTCAGGTCCCGGCTCCAGAGAAAGGCTGTGCTGCTGTGCTTTGTCAGAGAATCAGCTTCATCACACAGTCAGCAAGGACTAAGCAAGACAACTTTCATCCTGGAAAAGCACCACATACAACACAGAAAAGCCCCACACTTCATACCAGCCCCGTATCCAGTTTGCAGGCAGGAACCCATCGCAGGCATACAAACATGCAGGGCACAATGTATCTTCTCCTTACTCTGCATCCGGAAAATTGGGATTGATATGTAGAAACCTCTGGTGTGCAATAACCAAATGCATCAAGTTGGCCCTTTGCACCCCAGCCCTGAAGCGTGCATGGTGAGTCCCTGTATCTGTTCATCTTGCTGCTAATGAAACACTTTGGATACGGACAATCCAAAGTGCCTCCAATTGCAGCTTTTCCGGCATTCAATTCACTTGTACTCAGGTCCCGGCTCCAGAGAAAGGCTGTGCTGCTGTGCTTTGTCAGAGAATCAGCTTCATCACACAGTCAGCAAGGACTAAGCAAGACAACTTTCATCCTGGAAAAGCACCAAATACAATAGCAGCTCACCATCAAATTTGTAGAAAGCACCACATGGCGCTGAAACAAACGTGCAGGGCATGCAGCATTGTTCAACCCATGCGCTGTAGGGGTCCAAAGGCCAAGCTCATGCAGAGGGCATTGAATTGGATGCGGACAAAAAGTTCCTGCACATCTTTCAGAATCCGAGCAAAGACAAGATCAATCGATATTTGCTCATCTTGCTGCTAATGAAACACTTTGGATACGGACAATCCAAAGTGCCTCCAATTGCAGCTTTTCCGGCATTCAATTCACTTGTACTCAGGTCCCGGCTCCAGAGAAAGGCTGTGCTGCTGTGCTTTGTCAGAGAATCAGCTTCATCACACAGTCAGCAAGGACTAAGCAAGACAACTTTCATCCTGGAAAAGCACCACATACAACACAGAAAAGCCCCACACTTCACACCAGCCCCGTATCCAGTTTGCAGGCAGGAACCCATCGCAGGCATACCAACATGCAGGGCACAATGTATCTTCTCCTTACTCTGCATCCGGAAAAGTGGGACTGATATGTAGAAACCTCTGGTGTGCAATAACCGAATGATCCCTAAAACGTACATGCTTTGCTTGGTCCCTGTGAGCTGCATGATGAAGGGCCTCATTAGACCTAACAATATCTGTTCATCTTGCTATAAATGAAACGCTTTGGATACAGACAATCCAAAATGCCAATGGTTGCAGCTTAAGTATAAAATGTGAACTGATTTGTCAGTCATGCGTCCAAAACTAAAAATTAACATATTGTGCACTTTGATGAGCATCTTCATCTTGCTGCTAATGAAACACCCTGGATACTGACAATCCAAAATGCCTATCTTTGCAGCTTAAGTATAAAATGTGGACTGATTTGTCAGTCATGCGTCCAAAACTAAAAATTAAAGCAGTGTGCATTTTGATGAGCATCTTCATCTTGCTGCTAATGAAACACTTTGGATACGGACAATCCAAAGTGCCTCCAATTGCAGCTTTTCCGGCATTCAATTCACTTGTACTCAGGTCCCGGCTCCAGTGAAAGGCTGTGCTGCTGTGCTTTGTCAGAGAATCAGCTTCATCACACAGTCAGCAAGGACTAAGCAAGACAACTTTCATCCTGGAAAAGCACCACATACAACACAGAAAAGCCCCACACTTCATACCAGCCCCGTATCCAGTTTGCAGGCAGGAACCCATCGCAGGCATACAAACATGCAGGGCACAATGTATCTTCTCCTTACTCTGCATCCGGAAAAGTGGGACTGATATGTAGAAACCTCTGGTGTGCAATAACCGAATGATCCCTAAAACGTACATGCTTTGCTTGGTGCCTGTGAGCTGCATGATGAAGGGCCTCATTAGACCTAACAATATCTGTTCATCTTGCTATAAATGAAACGCTTTGGATACAGACAATCCAAAATGCCTATCTTTGCAGCTTAAGTATAAAATGTGAACTGATTTGTCAGTCATGCGTCCAAAACTAAAAATTAAAGCAGTGTGCATTTTGATGAGCATCTTTATCTTGCTGCTAATGAAACACTTTGGATACAGACAATCCAAAGTGCCTCCAATTGCAGCTTTTCCAGCATTCAATTCACTTGTACTCAGGTCCCGGCTCCAGAGAAAGGCTGTGCTGCTGTGCTTTGTCAGAGAATCAGCTTCATCACACAGTCAGCAAGGACTAAGCAAGACAACTTTCATCCTGGAAAAGCACCACATACAACACAGAAAAGCCCCACACTTCGGACCAGCCCCGTATCCAGTTTGCAGGCAGGAACCCATCGCAGGCATACAAACATGCAGGGCACAATGTATCTTCTCCTTACTCAGCATCCGGAAAATTGGGACTGATATGTAGAAACCTCTGGTGTGCAATAACCGAATGATCCCTAAAACGTACATGCTTTGCTTGGTCCCTGTGAGCTGCATGATGAAGGGCCTCATTAGACCTAACAATATCTGTTCATCTTGCTACAAATGAAACGCTTTGGATACAGACAATCCAAAATGCCAATGGTTGCAGCTTAAGTATAAAATGTGAACTGATTTGTCAGTCATGCGTCCAAAACTAAAAATTAACATATTGTGCACTTTGATGAGCATCTTCATCTTGCTGCTAATGAAACACCCTGGATACGGACAATCCAAAATGCCTATCTTTGCAGCTTAAGTATAAAATGTGGACTGATTTTGTCAGTCATGCGTCCAAAACTAAAAATTAAAGCAGTGTGCATTTTGATGAGCATCTTCATCTTGCTGCTAATGAAACACTTTGGATACGGACAATCCAAAGTGCCTCCAATTGCAGCTTTTCCGGCATTCAATTGACTTGTACTCGGGTCCCGGCTCCAGAGAAAGGCTGTGCTGCTGTGCTTTGTCAGAGAATCAGCTTCATCACACAGTCAGCAAGGACTAAGCAAGACAACTTTCATCCTGGAAAAGCACCAAATACAATAGCAGCTCACCATCAAATTTGTAGAAAGCACCACATGGCGCTGAAACAAACGTGCAGGGCATGCAGCATTGTTCAACCCATGCGCTGTAGGGGTCCAAAGGCCAAGCTCATGCAGAGGGCATTGAATTGGGTGTGGACAAAACGTTCCTGCACATCTTTCAGAATCCGAGCAAAGACAAGATCAATCGATATTTGCTCATCTTGCTGCTAATGAAACACTTTGAATACGGACCCAGCATGTTGTGCCCACACACGTCATACAGCGCACTGCAAATGCACACTGTAGACTGTGACTGCAGGCAGGCGTTGCACACATCGACACCAGAATTTTGGCAGTTTCTTCCTCAATCCATTGTGCACTTTGATGAAAATCTCTGAGCCAATTGGTTGGTTCTTGGTGTTTGTACATCTTGCTGCTACGGAAATACTTTGGATACTACCAAACCACAATGCCTATGGTTTGAAGACCTTGACAGCTTGAAGACCACGCAGTGCCCTGAGCGCATTTTGCATTCCAAGTCTGCATGCCAGGGGCCGGTAAGGATTGTCGCAACCTTTTGTGCTCAGCACACAGGTATCATGCAGTTGGAGTTGCGGGAACGCATGTGTGTTCGTGTGTGTACAAAGTGAGCTTGCATTTGGCAATCACACATGGACTGATCCGAATGCAAGTTTGCCGATTCACTTTGCCATGTCGAAAGAATACGCCACGCTGGATCGAACTCGTGGTCATGAGGCTATAAATACGTGTGGGGGGCGTTTCTGAACAGCATGGGCACAGCGCCCAATTGTGAGCAAGCTTACCTGTGAAAACCAGCAGATTTAGACAGCAATCTGGCATCTTTAGTGGGATATGCAATTTGTTTTAACTCATTGTGTGAGTTTTGGACTGAGTAAGCATCTGAGTAGCCCTGTGTATGGGAACACAATAGTGTCACCTTCCCCATCAGAGAAAATGGGCCCCAAATAGCCTACTTTTCGCACAGCGCGCGCACAGCGGTGCGCCCCGGTGTACTACAGCCAAATCCGTGCGCGAGGGCAGCAAGGCGTTCGGGTTGAGGCTCATGAGCAACACAAGCACGGGGCACGGGCATGCCAGTGTTCATAATCCATATGCTGCCTCAGGAGGGCAATGGGAGTCTGGGTGCCATATTGGTCGACTTGGGACATGTTGATGTCGTCAATGAAGTAGATCAACCGGCGCTGCCCCCCGGGCGCATGGATCTTGCCAATCTTCTTCTCTAAGAAATGCTCCAGGACTTTCTGCAGCGATTGGGCGGTGGTGTAATAATTGAAATTGATGGTTTGGCATATGAAATCCTCGGACATGCCTTTGAGCTTCTCTTTGAGAAGCAACGTCTTGCCAACACCTGCGAAACAAACAGCACCCAGGCAACGCCGGCAAACGAAGCTTGGACCGGGTGTGGGCCGCACTACAACAACACTACCTTCTGGTCGGCCGGACGCAGTTGCAAATTTGCCACTGAAACCCGCAGGCCGAAACATCCCTCGGACAACCCCTTGGACAGAGAATGCTGCCACATCCAGCCCAAAAGACAAAGGCAGAGGTATGGCATGACATGGGCGGTTAGCCAAAGGGGGGGGGGGGGCGCCAGGGTTGTTTTAGAAAGGGGGGGGGAAAGGGGGGGGGGTGCCTAACTTGTTCGCTGAACCCGGTGCCTCATCAATTAGGTCCCAAAAATCCGAACGAAAGTGTTCGTTGGACACGGGGAAGGGGGGGTACTCTGCATCTGGAAATTGTGGCTGATGTGTAGAAACCTCTGGTGAGCAACAACCTCAATGCCCTGTGCATCAGGTTGGCCCTTTGGATCCTTAAATCGTAGATGCTTTGCTTGGTGCACGATGAAGGCCCTCATTAGACCTCACAAGATCTGTTCATCTTGCGGCCAATGAAACAAACACGTTGCTTCCGGGCATGTTATATTAGACTGGGCGTGTGGGGCAGGGGCGCCGGGACTCCCCCACCGCGACGTCGAATACGAGTGCAACTGGGCCACAGAGCGCACGTGGAACAGGGGCCCCAGAGCCACAGGGACGTGGGCCATACCGCCATGGCTGACCAGCATTACTGCGTGTTTGCGCTGCATCAGCAGGTCCACGAAGAAGTCCACGTACACGGTCACGGGGGTGGGCAGCAACAGGGTGGACAGGTTGAGGTCCCCTTCCAAATGCAAGGGCTTGACCCGGTCCGACCACTTCTCGAACTTTCGGGTTTGGGGGTGGATGCAGTAATCGAACACCAGCCCCTGCAGCGGTGGCGGCCCGAGGATGGGGGAGTGCATCGATGATCCCTTTGCAGTCGCTGCATGCACAGACCCGCAAACAGCCGCCACCACATGAGCATCGCGGCCACCGCACCACAGCCCCCCCCTCCCCCCCCCAAAGAGCGATTCAAGCACCCGCCACCGGCGATGGGAAAAGCGGTTGCAAAGACTTTGGTGGCACAACCGTTGGACGGGAGGGTCATTGGTGGTGTGCACTATCCGCCGTGCCCGTTCATCCTGACCCCCACACAAAAGCTTGAGCTGTTAATAGGGCCCCTCTAGCAGGGATGCATTGGAAAGGGGGGGAGGTACCCCGCCCCCCCTCCCTCCAGGGCGCCCAGCCTATGCCCAGCCACTGTGTCCCTGACCGCAAGTGCCAAGCTCAATGGCATTTGTAACCGACAGTGACTGCCCGCAACCGCTTTGACCTCCTCCTCCAACCGCTTATCTAACGGCTTCTGGGGCTGCCTCTGAGATACCTTCTAATGCATCCGCAGGATCGTACACAAAGGACGGTTGTTGTCCGCAAAGATTGGGTTTTGCAGAGACATGTGCAAACAGTAAAGAGTCAATCATTGCAATGGCAAACAACTTTCCTGCCGTAGGTTCAGAGGTCACTCACAAAAATAATGAAATCCACCGTAAGATACAGTACACATGGGAGTGTACATCAGCCCCATAGCACAACGCCCCTTTCGGCAGAGCATGAAAGAGCATTTGTTCTTCGGGTAGAGATTTCAATCCCCCGGAAGGTGATTTGGAGGGAGGGGGACGAGAGGGAGCACGTGCCACGTACAAGGGCAGCGCGAGGATTCACAATGGCTTGGGCCACCGCGAAGCATCCCGGTCTGCCCCCATCACATGTCTCCAAAATGATTGGGCGACAGACCGAACTTTCCCGTTTCACCCCCCATTTTCTCATCTGATCTCTTTGGGTGCAGAAGCTCTGGTCGGCACGATGCCCTGCAGAAGACACTGTTCTGGTCTTGTGCCACCGCAAGTCACATGGATCTGTCGGGGAGCGGCCACGGTACGCGAGTGGGCGTGAGTGCGGCGTGCGAGTGGCTGCATCCAGGAGAGGCCGACACCCCCGACGCCCGTCACGACGCGAGCACACGGCAGCCACACCGTACCCACCCCCGTTCAGCCCGCCTCCAGTGCAGGTCCGTGGCTGCCTCCCGTCCTCACCCTCCCCCGTAGCCCTGTCCCCGCCCAACCCCCTGTCCCGCGGCGGCGGACCTGCTCCGGGAACTTCACCGACTTCCACGTGCTGCGCCACCACTTATCGAACCGCGACCGGAAATCCACGCCTTCTCGGTGGGTCAGCCCGCCGCCGAAGGCCCAGATGCACGCAAACACAAAGTACATCTCCAAGTCCTTCTCGTGGTGCTGGCTGGCCTCGGCCTCCTGCAGTCAGGCAGCATGATGCAGCCGCAGGCGGATGTCCAGACCGCAAGACATCATACCCAAGCACGGGATCCACCTCGGTCGGACCGGGGGGGGGGGGGGATTTGGCACAAGGCCTCGGTATCTGATTGTTCGCCTTTGGCGGCGCCCATTGGCCTCTCGCCACTGCTCATTCTGACCCTCTGTGGGCCCGAACGTGTTTGGGTTGTGTCAACGGAACCCCCGGATGACTTGTCCTGTTTGACTACTCCCGGGGTCGGGCAAGGGGGGGGGGGAGGGGGGATTGCAAGTTGAGACTGCAAAACATGCGATGCAAAAAAAAAATGCAAATGAATGCATTTGCATCCCCCTTCCGATTGAGACCTCCTCCTCTGGGGGCCTATACCGCGGACAGGCTGTCAGTCGCAGGGCTGTCATGCCGCGCCCAGGCGCATGGAGGCTGACAGGCACATGGGTCTGAGATGGCCAGCAATTGCTCTGCGGATGATCGAGCATGGTCCTGCCGGAGCGGAGCGCACTGCATCCTGGGCAGGGAGATGTCCATGCAACACATGGTCGCTGCCATACGCCACATGGGCGACACATGGGCGACATAGCAAGGCAAAGCAAACAACACGGGCACCCCCTACGGAACCAAGCGTTGGAGAGGGGATACACGGGGCCGGGGGGTGACCCCCTTCACGATGTGGTCCCCGATGGCCGGAGCTGCGGGCGTGTGACTTGGATTGCCATCCAGGCCGCTATCCCTCGCCAAAACACCTCCCTTCATGCCCCCCCCCCCCCCCTTCATGCCCCCCTGCTATGGGAAACAGATGCGTGTGCACGGCCGGCACTGCTCAAAGCAAAGCAGAAGTGCAAAGCAAAAGTCGAAGAATAAAGCTCTTCAGTGACATGTCATAGGGGGTGTTGTCGCACGGTGCGCGCACGGTGCAGCCCCTTTCCAGTGTTTCCAGGGATTTTACCCGGTGGAGAGGCCCACAACAAACCACTCTGACGGGTGTTCCCAGATGCTTGTGGATGGTCGCCAAAGGCCTTTGGGTGATATCTGGTGTTTCTTTCTGCCTTGCAGGGGGTTTTTTGTTACTTCCTGGTGGGTCTAATGGTTTTCATACGTCCAAGTGTCCCTAATTCCGCCCTTGTTGGCCCCTGCTGGTACACCTAGAATTTTTCTTACTTTTCTTACTTTCTTACTTTGCCACCAACTTCATATTGGATCCGCAAAAATTCCCCGGGCTGCGGTGAAGAACCCAACACAATTGCTGGGACTCGATCACCCGTACTTGCGCGATTGTAGAAGACATCCGTACCAGGGGTGACCAGGACAAAGACATGAATATCAAAACTTCGCACGGTGCGTGCAACTCCCTCATAGGCGCCTGTCACTGTAGTGAACAAGACAGCAGGGGAATGTTGTTTTGCCCACCACTCCTGTGGTCCTATGAACCCCCCCCCCCCCGGCCCGGCGGGTGGCAACGATGTCTGGCGAAGGTTCATCCTGTTCGACAAGGGCATGTGTGGGTCTCAACATTTTGATCGTTTGGCTGCCAAACGACTCTTCGTCCTCCTGGGCCATGATTGTTCAAGGCCCGTTTCCCTTGGTCCTCCTTTTGAAGGGGGGCTCGGGCGGCGGCACATCTCGTGTGATGCAAGAGATCACCCGCCAACCAATACACAAGGCGAATGCCCAAATTCCTTCGTCAAGCGATGTGCCCACAACGTCCGTCAGTCTCCGCTTCGTACGCATAACACATCAGCTAATTAAATGAACATAGAATTAAAAATAAAATAGCGAAACAAATAAGATAACAAAATGACCCAAGAAGAAAATTAAGTAATTTGACCAGAAAGAGTCCTTATGCAAATAAAAGATTCAACAAAGATTCTACAATAAAATTCATTGTAAGTGCTGCCTGCAAGTGCACACACCTCTGCCTCCGCCTTATACAGAGCTGGCAGTAAGCCCTCCAGAAGGTAGCAGAGGGTCTGGATAAGATTGATGTCAGACAACGGGATCACGTGGTGCATATCCACTGCCAAAAACTCAAGCGAGGATGCAACATATTTGTCCACCAGCGGGACCAGTGTAGTCAGCCCTCGGTCCTCGCACCAGGACTGCACGAAGGGAAGCCATCCAATGTCCATCTCATTCATGTAAATGATGCCTGCAGACAAAGAGCATTGCCTGTTCAAGGGGTTCAAGCATCCCAATTCTCCGGGTTTTTGTTCCCCCTCCGACAGCAGCTGTCTTTGAAAAATGGGGGGAAATGGCAAAATGGCTCAAAATGGGACGGACAGACTGGGGAATTGTTCCATCCTGGAAAATGTATGAAAATACTCCAACATAAAAGAATGGGGGAAGATGAGGGGAAAATGGAGGGCGAATTGGGAGGAAAATGGAAATTTCGAGACAACTTTCCCATTTTGCCGATTCTCATTGTTTCATTCTTCCGGCAGCTCACTACCCTCCCCTCAGCATCCTTCATAAAAAATCTGGTCTGCGGAGTCTCTGAACGGGAAAATGGGGGAAATCGGCACTCCCCGGGAGTCTCCAGGAATGACTTAGGACCCTTTGGGGTCGCATCTTGAGGCCATGGCGCGGGAGACGCCGCACGCATCTGCCACACCGACAATCCATGCAGCACCAGAGGATTTGTAGATTGGACACCCCCTGGTTCCTATGTCCCGTGGAGAGTATCAATAAGAACGTTCCGCATCGGGGGGCAGGGCGGTAAGAAATTTGGGTTGAGGAGGGGGGGGGGGGGGCTTTCAGCAGAGGGTAAAAACAAACAGAATTGGCTCTTGGACTTGGGTGCCCATTTTCTGAACCCCCCCCACCATCCTGGGGCTTGAAAGCCCCTCCCCCCCCCCGTTCAGAGCAAATTTCTGGTCGCCCAGACCCACCCTCGAGAACAAAACTGCAACTTATGGATGGCTGCTCTTTCTCATCAAACGGCAGCAGCAATGGTCAGACTGGGCAATGCCAAGGACAGACATTGCAGCGCACAACTACCGCACCAAACAGCACCCATGCGTCCTTCGCAGGTACGGAGTGGTGCGTTGGGCGAATGCTGGGAAATCCGTGCGGCATGAGTCGACAACAACCACAGCAACGCATGGCCAAGGTCAAGGCCCGGACGCTGATGGAGGAGGCATTGGAAGGAAAAGGGGCGTGAAAAACGAGACCTCCATTTGATTCCGTTGATACGCGCATTCTCATCGCACACCTGCACGAGAGACGGTCGCCGGCGTCGCGTACTTCAGAATGGAGATCTCGAACAGCAGTCGCATGGAATTCACCAACGATATGCGCTCGTTGTTGGCCAGCGTCAGGACCTTGTTGTCATCCATGACACTGAGAAGGCGCAACGGTGCGAATAAAATGCAGCACCTCAACAACCTCAGGCACAGTGTGAGTGTCTTCTGTACTCAATATCGCGTGTGCAGAGGTGTATTTGATGCCCGTGGATGTCAAATTGAGCACTCCGAGGTCCAACTCCTGACTCCCCACATATCAACTGAACAATGTGTGTGTGTGTACGTGCGTGTGTGTGTGTGTGTGTGTCTATATTAATGTCGTCACGTGTACCAGGCAATTATTTGCGGAATCCCAAGTTTTGTGTTGGGTATTTTGAATTTTATTTTGGCAAAATTTTGCCGTAGCACCCAAAAATAGTGGAAAATTATTTCACTTCTGGGATTTGTTTTTGCGGAACCCGTTTCTGCGAAGGGCATGAGGCTGAAAATGTGCAATTTTTTCCGTTTTTTTTTTGCGGTAACACAACACCTTTTGACGGGAATCAATTTCCGCAAATAATTTGGACTCACCCGGTATGCATTATGTGTGGGTCGTGTTCAGACTTTACAAGGGCCCTCAGCCAAGGCCCCAAAATCATGCCTCAGTGTGCAACCCGAGGAGGTGT
This sequence comes from Eutreptiella sp. 'Long Island Sound 2002', assembly GCA_964036045.1. NCBI lineage: Eukaryota > Euglenozoa > Euglenophyceae > Eutreptiales > Eutreptiaceae > Eutreptiella > Eutreptiella sp. 'Long Island Sound 2002'. The sequence goes on along the minus strand of OZ038387.1, from coordinate 49,087,376 downwards.
GCATATGCGTGTGCACGCGTGTTGTGGGGCGGGATCATTTCTTTCAGGTGCAGACCGCCATCATGGTGGGTGGTGCTGCAATGCGAAGGGCCACCGCAGGTAACCGCGGTACAAAAGGGCAGCCGGCTTAGCCCACCTGGTGTAACACCTCTCAGACCTCCCATTAAAAACCTCTCAGACCACCCCCTCATATCGAGCGCCCCCCGGTCAGCGTGTGCCATGGACCCCAGTACCAGAGGCACATGTGAGCGCCTTTGTCATATTCGCGAAGACATGACTCTGCAACAAACCCCGTGTAACGGCCTTCGTGCCCTGTGAAAAAGCCTGTTCTGTGCTCTCTGGTGCTGAGCAAGCCTTGGATTCCACTGGTCCGCAGATCACCACAGCATCGCACATGATTGCCACCTTGCACTTGGAGACACGTCAGCACCGTCTGCTGCACGTGTTGCATGGGTTTGATGTGTGCAAAGACACCGCCTTCTTGGATCAGGTGGTGGGGGGCTGAATTCCGTATTGCAACCGATGTTGTCCCCCTTGTGAGCAATGGTAGAATTGAGCTCCTATGGCATGTCTTGTCAAATGTACGCAGGATGTGAATTCATTTTTGGACGAAAAAAAAAATCGACGCTCCCTGACCGCAATCCCCCCCCCTGCGTGACATTCCGTCAGGTTGTTGTTTCTTTACGGGGCCCTGGACCGTCACCCGTTCTGCCCTTCGCATGTTGCGTCGGGTCGCTGCTTTCTGTCAGCCGCTGCGGCCCGTGCTCTTGCTGGTGTCGTTTCCGCGTTCGCGGAGCCCAGTGGTTGGTGTGCTGGGGCTGTGCTGAATGTGGCGGGATGTGCCGCTTGCGCGTCAGCGGCGCCCAGTAGTTGGCGTATTGAGGATGTGCTGGTTGTTGCCGGGGTAGTTTGACTGTTTTTGCTGTCCACGCGCCTCTATCGACAGGCCATCCATAACCTCCCCACTTCGCAGCAAGCAAAGCGAGATGGGGAAGCTCTGAAGTCTGTGTTTCAGCACTGAATTGTGACGCTGTCAAGCAGGCAGTGTGCATGGCCGCACTGTCGCAGGCAGAGGCGGCCGCCTACAGCGCGCCAGCCACCACCATCGAAGGGGTGACCCAGGGAGTACAGGAGGCTGCCATGCAAAACCAACCCTCTAAAACCCAATGCAGAGTTTCTTTAGACCACATCCAATTGCGAAAAATTGCGGTGCCGCAACCAAACCTCCGAAAGCCTCAAGGAGCAACACCTCTGCACAGGGGACACACAGGGCACCAACACGCACGCCGGCCGGAAGAGGAGAAAGCAAATGCGGGAAAATTGCGGGCCTCAATCCCCCCCCCCCCCCCTGGGGGTGTTGATTCCCCACAAAGCCGTGTCCGGGAGGCCGGTGGCCATTGCGAAGCGGTTGGTGGCGGGCATGCGGATGCCACGGCAGAACGATTCGAAAAAGTGGGGACCAGCGTAATTGTGGCAGAACATTCCAGAAGTGCGGGCAATGAACTCCATTTTGAGGCGGGACAAGACGGGACGCCACCCCCACCCCTTGCGCAACGACCAGCAACGTCTCCCCGTTTGACCAGCGGGCCATCGTTAGACAGACCCGGGGGTACAGTGGTAGTGTCAACAAAAGGGGCGGTTTGACCAGGAAGGGGGGGGTGGGGGGGTGCCACAAGGCCTCGGTATTCGGTTGTTTGCCTTTGGCGGCGCCTATTGGCCTCTCGCCACTGCTCATTCTGACCCTCTGTGGGTCCGAACGTGTTTTGGTTGTGTCAACGGAGCCCCCGGATGACTTGTCCTGTTTGACTACTTCGGGGGTCGGCCGTCCCGGAGACAGGCCGTTGCCGAGAGGGGGAGGGGGGGGCGTTGTTGTGCAAGGCGGTCGTTGGGCAACGGGGGCGATGCTGCTGACGCAATGCCGCCCGTCTGGTTTGAGAAGCGGGCGTTATCCCTCGGGACGCACGAAATGGAGACCTGTTCATGGACTCGATCCACTCGGTGTCGAGGTCCCCATCCAACACAATCCATTTGCACTGAGCCTCTTCATAGTTCTGGGCCAAGTCTCGCATCAGAGAGCTCAGCAATCCATCCCGCCACTCCTTGTTGGCCTGGATGTGCCCGTACAGCTCATTCGAGGGTACGGCCTTCGGATTTAAGTCCCGCAGGATGACCTGTTGCAGGAAATGAATCGGGGGTATTCGAAGTGGGAAGCGCTGCGTGAAGCTGTCGAGCGACCGTGCGATACAATCTCATGCAATCAGAAGAAGGCGACAGGACAAGGGGCAGTCAGGATTGTTACCCACAGAGGGAACGCGAGGCAAAACCAACGCGCGCGGTGCTTTCCACTGTTCCAGGGGATCGCGCGCTTCCGGTTACTGCACGCGTGATCTTCCAAAAGGCACCCCAGCGTTCAGATGTGCGCCGTGCCGTACCCCGTTTGAACATGAAGTACCGGAGGGTGTCACTTTTTGAACAGGCGACTGGAAATAATTGAGGGCAGCTGGCTTAGCCCACCTGGTGCAAGACCTCTCAGACCACCCCCTCATATCAAGCGCCCCCCGGTCGATGTGTGCCATGGACCCCAGTACCAGAGGCACATGTGAGCGCCTTTGCCATATTCGCGAAGAGGCAACTCTGCAACAAACCCCGTGTCACGACCTTCGTGCCCTGTCAAAAGCATCTTCTGTGCTCCCTGATTCCGGAGGAGGGATGGGGGGGCCTCAAAGGTCAGGTGTGGACCCGCCACTAAGCCCCAGCCACGCCTGCCTCACGGCCTTCATTGCCTTCTCTGTTCCATTCGTGTTCGTGTCGCTGGGGCAGTGGTATCCAGTTCTGCCCCCTCACCTCCGCGAATCGGGTGAGGGCTGGCGGTCGTCCATTGGGTTCTGGGCATTGTCGGGTTTGGGGGGTTGGGGGGGATGTCCCGGAGGCCCGGCGAAGGGAAAGGGGGGATGGGCCTCTGCACCCGTGCTGGGCCTGTCTGAGGGCCTGAAACTGCAGGGCGGAGATCTTGTGGAACAAGTGTGCCCCCCTCATCCCCCCCCCCCCCCAACGAAACATTCCTCAAAGTGATCAGTGCGTCATGGGGTCCATTTTGACTGTACATTGGGGCACCCCCCCCCAACACACACACACAGGGTGGTGAGAGGCCTATGGAGGGAAAGGGTCCGAGGGAAAGGAAAGGGAGGTAGAGAGGGATGGATAGGGCAAGGAGGAGGAGGAAGGATACAGGGCGGTGAGAGGCCAGAAGGCGCCACCGGCTGCAGACGAGAACACCGAGGCGACATGCCAAACCTCCAGCCCCCCCCCCCCCCCCCACCCCCGGTCAGTGGCCAGGCACAGGTCCCGGCACGGCCGGCAAAAGAGGTGGGGGGCCGGCACGGGGCCTCTGGGCCACCCCCTGGCCCTCTGGGCTGGCCGGACCGACCGGCCTCAAAATCGGGCCCCGAAACTCCCGCAGCGACGACTTTTGGGAACCCATTGCCTCCATGACACACACCACCCGATGATCAGCGCATCATCCGGGTCATATGTGTTGCGGTAACCCCCCGAACCCGTGCATGGGGGCCGTGGTGGCTAGGGCCAGGGATGTATGAGAAGGGAAAGGGGTTCCAGAAGCGGTCGGGCAGGCGGTTGCCGAAACGGTTGGGGGCGGTTACTGTCGGTTACAAACACCATTGGGCCCGCGCGAAAGTGGAGGCCTTCTCGCCACAAGTTCAATGGTGGAAGTCAAAATTTGGAGAACGACGTACGAACCTTCACAACGTACAGGGGGATCAAAGTGAGGGTTCAAAAAAAAGTAGAACCACCAGCGCCAGTGGCAAAAATGTTTGTTTCTTGTTGACATGAGGAATCGAGGGAATCTGAGGTCTAGAGAGAGAGAGAGAGAGAGAGAGAGAGAGAGAGAGAGGAGGGGGGCTGGGGCAGATTAACGTGGAACAAGAAGGAAAAGTGCGGGAAAGAAAGAGAGCGAGCGTGTGGGGGGGTGGGGTGTAGATAAGACCTCATTAAGGTGAGCTAAAGCGAAGGTGTACGTGCAACCTTTGGTAAACTTTGCCCTGTTTAAGACAGCCACCTACCAAGAGCTACTGGAGTGCAACCACTCAAGGGGACTTAACTTGCAAAAGAAGCCGAGGGGGGGGATGGGGGGGGGGGGGGTAAGAGGGAGAGGGACAGGGACAGGGAGAGCGTTCAAGGCAATGGAGGTTCCGGAGGACCACCTTCTGGCCACTTTCCTGTAACGTCCAGGCCAACGTATTCCAGCATGTCGTCTTCCCGGTGCCCGCCGGGCCCAATATGAAGATGCAATGCCGCACCCGCAGCAGCTCCTCCAACTGCACCGCCTTCAGCACCAACCCCTCCTCGGCCTGCAGGCCCCGGGCCGACACGACGCGCCGCATGGTGGCCTCAAAGGCAACGTGCTGCTTCCGGCCGATGGTGATGTTTGGGAACAGATCTTGAATGAGGCCTTTACGGAGGGGACGGCGCATGACGTCGCAGGGGCGCAGGAGGTGCCCCCGACCCTCCCAACCCCCTTTGGGGAGCAGTGCCAGTGGGGACACGGTGGAATCCCATCGCAGGAGCCACGGCCTTCGGGCGAACAACCGGAGCGTAAACTCGCCGCTCCCGTGACCACAACCCACAGTCTCTTTCGCACGATGCCAAACCGTACTTTTTCAACGAAAAAGTTTTTCCCGCAAATTTTGTTGGCAGCAAAAGTGCGAAAAAAAATTGTTGGAAAACCCGCAGCGATTAGTCTTCAGTGGCATCTGCTTGTCTCAGCGCTTGCCACCCCAGAAACGCTGGCACGAAACACCGTCCAAAAGCATCCGGGGGTCATGCAGTGCACAGCGGGTACACCCCGGGCGCCCCCAAGCGATACACGCCCCAGACATGGGGCACACGCTGGGGCACCCGCAGGCGTAAATCACAGGCATCGGAGACCCCCCGGCCCCTTCCGGCCCCTCCGGGCCCCAAGAGAGTGCAGGAGGGTGAGGTATAGCCCTATGGAGGCGGTGCAGGAGGGTGAGGTATAGCCCTACGGAGGCGGTGCAGGAGGGTGAGGTATAGCCCTACGGAGGCGGTGCAGGAGGGTGAGGTATAGCCCTACGGAGGCGGTGCAGGAGGGTGAGGTATAGCCCTACGGAGGCGGTGCAGGAGGGTGAGGTATAGCCCTACGGAGGCGGTGCAGGAGGGTGAGGTATAGCCCTACGGAGGCGGTGCAGGAGGGTGAGGTATAGCCCTACGGAGGCGGTGCAGGAGGGTGAGGTATAGCCCTACGGAGGCGGTGCAGGAGGGTGAGGTATAGCCCTACGGAGGCGGTGCAGGAGGGTGAGGTATAGCCCTACGGAGGCGGGATTCCTCCGGCACCGGGAGAGCCTGACACCCGCCCCCCCCCCCCCCCCCCCCCCGCCTGAAGCCACATGACGCACGGTGAACGAGGGAAGGTCGCGTGCGTGCGCACAGGCGCTCGTCAGGAGATGCGCGCTGACCTCCGCCAGCCCCGCGCGTCGCAGTGACGCGCACTCGCGCGTCTGGTCCGCACGGAGCCGACCGAGCGCCCCACGAACGGAGCAGCGGCAACGCTGCGCCCGCGAAGCGCCGACCGCCCACCGCCCGGGGGCGCGTCCTCACAACACACGCCCACGTGCGCCAAACCCGAAGCACCGACCGACAAAGCCACTCCGGCACGAGGCCCTGGTCTGGGTTGGTGTGCCGTTGGCGGCGCCTATTGGCCTCTGGCCACTGTACAGTCCGACCCTCCGTGGGCAGGCTATGGCTTAGGGACCCCCAGGGGGAGGGGGGGGGGCTCAAGGTCTGGAAGTGACCCACCCACCCACTCCCATCCCCCCCCCCGGGGGGGGGGGGCTTCATATACCTTTGCTTCGTTGACCCACAAGGGCTGTGGTTCGGAGGAAGGTCGCCACCCTTCGGGACACTTGGTGGTCCCCTGTACCTCAGGACCAATGCTTGTCACAGAAGTGGGAGGGGCCATAGAAAACAGTGGATCGTGCGTGCCCTACAACTCAACCCATCGGGAAAGGGGCCCAGGACCTGTCATCCCCAAACCCAAGCTGCTACCCCCCCCCCTCTTCGCCGCCAGCGGTGGTGGGGGTAAGGGACACAGCCTTGCGTCTGCCCCATTCACGTTCCAGAGATGACGGTTTGGGCACCGGGAAAAGGGCGGTCGACGCGGACGGAAGGTGGACGGAGAGGCGCGCGCGCGCGCTTCCGGGGGCGCACCTTGAAACACGGCCACATCGGACGCAACAATCTTGGGCAAGTTGTAGTCCCGCAGTGCCCGCAGCAGCAGATTCTCCTCCGGCACTTCGGGCTCCGCGCGCTTCATAGACCCGGCGACCACCAGCAGCGACTTGATGGACCGCAGGCCCCAGTCGTAATGGTCTTGTTTGGAGAGCAAGTCACTGAAGGAGAGCAGTGCGACAGCGGGGGTGTCGTCCCGGAGTGCCCGTTCTCCAGACAAATGTTGGTCAAACCCCCCATCTTTCTGATGGAGGGGCGGGGGGACAACCGCAGGTGGAGTGGGTTGCCGGTGGGTACTTCTGGTGCAGCGCACTTGGGCGGATCTTGTGGAGGTGTGCTGTGTGTGGCTCTGCGAGGGTGTGAAGATGGGGAGGGGGGAGCGTGTTGGGGGCAACCCGCCCCCCGGGTCGGCAAACGTGGCGGCCAACGAGTCGGCGCCGCGTTTTACCCGACTTGGAGGGCGGGATCAAATTTTTGGAGGTTGGCACGAAATAAGGCCCATCAAGCGGTGTTTGTGTGAGCCGTGTAGCTATCATTCCATTTTGCATGGCACCCCTCAATCAGTGCTGCACCCAAAATTGTGGTTTTTAGCAACTTCGCCGAAGTTTGCAGACTCGGAGGGGGGGGGGCGGTTGTGGGGGGGTCCTGTGCAGGCGGGTGAATCGTCAACTACTGTTGGGATGCCAACGCACAGCAATCCTCTGGTTGCCGCAGCCCTGCGCAGACGGTCACCTGTTCAAATGGAACAACGTGATGAACTTCTTGGCCAGGACGCGCGCGTGCATGAACCCCTCCGCCATCAACATGTTCTCACAGATCAGCGCAAGGTCCGGGACGACCACGGTCACCGGCCGGAACAGAGCCTTGAGATTCTCAGGGAGCTCCGTGCGGCCCAGATATCCTGCCACAAGAGCGGGTTTGGTGCGTGGGATCAGGGCTAGGGCCAGGGCTTCCATGCCCAGGATTGCAGGGGACCCATGCCGAATCGGCCCACCAGAATTTGTTTCACATGAGATTTGGGAGGCGGGATGAACCTCCATAAACCTACACCCCCGGCAGGTCAAGTGCTGTGGAACAGACTCGTCACCAGCGTCCCCCAGGTCAGACGTGACCAGAAGGAGCCGGGTCCTACTGAGTCAGACAGGGGACGAGCACGCGGCTTGTTCCTACTGAGCGGAACAGCGGAATATGTTCTGGCTCCCAATGCAAGTCAGTGCCCCTGCTGGACAGTAATGGACAGTAGTGGCACGTCTGCTGAGACTCAAGGGGAGGGGGGGAAGCATAATGGATATGTGCTTGGCCCACCATAGGTCGGCCACTACTTGCACGTGCTGAACACATTCTGTCGCCTGAGCCGAAATCCATGTCATGTATCGATGGTGGCACAACAACAACGGACCGCTCTACAACACATTTTGCGCAAAACACAGTGTGACTTTCGTTTACGGCGGTTTCCACAGTGTTCATGCATGGGCCAACCACCATCTGAGCCACCATTTGTGCGTTGCAGACTGGCGGGGGGGGGGGGGGTATGTACTGCCGTGATCCGGTAGAGTGGCTGTCCACCTTCGCTCATTGGGGACATCCGGCTGATGTGCCCAAGAGACTCTCCACATCTCCACGTCTCCGGAAGAAAGGGCGCCTGGCGTGCATAGTCTCCTACGAACCGGACCCCATGGGCGTTTGTACACATTCGGCATCGAACTTGGGAACTCGCCTTCCCTTGAGAGGGAATGGGAGCATGCCCCAGAAGGGACAGGGGGGGGCATACCGGGGTTCATGGTGATGAAGACGGCACACGTGGGATCGAGGGCCATCTCATCTTTGCCCAGCCAAAAAGTAGGTTTGTTCTGGCGGATCGCATCCAAGATGCACTTGAACTGTGTAGAGACCACCGACAGCACCTCCACCGCAATCCGGTTGAACTCATCAAAGCAGCCCCAAGTGCCGCTGGATGCGAGCCCCTAAAGCAGAGGGTTAAGGGATCACGTCCCGGCAAAGGGTCTCAGATAATGACAGCCCCATGAGTACGGCAAAAAAAGGCACAAAAACCAACGAGGGCCTGGTCGCAGGACACAAAAAGGCCGTGCAGTACAATAGGAACTTGAAGAGGGCCGTCAACCGACGGCGGTTGGTCGACGCCCAACGGCAGCCGGTGCCCAGGCAACACTGGCTGGCACTTCATCAGCGGGTACACGGCACTCGGCCATTGGCGGTTAAACGCCGGGGCCTTGGCCGCTCCATTGGGAGTTGCGGGGTCGGCCTTTGTTGTTCCAGCGAAAGGAGGGGCTCGTCCTGAAAAGCATTCCTTCAAGACCTGCGGCGGTGGGACGTACCCGGCACAAACCCTGACGGAGGTCCAGGAGGCGCTCAGTACCCCCATTTGGGCCCGCTCCTCCCGGCTGATGGTCGTGGTACCATTCCCTCATCTCACAGGCATGCACTCAAAATCGGTAGACAAAAACTCAGTGAGTTCTGAAGACAACGATAGTCACACGCTTGACACTACTGTTCTCTGACCGCACGGTGCGCCCACAACTGGAAATCCCATGCCTAACTGCATCAGAGGACTGCTACTGCTCCAGCGTGAGTGAAACTAGAATGCCCGCTGATGAAGACGGACCTCAAGAATATGATCACCTCACAAATGCAGCGTAGGCCATGAATGTAGCTGTCTCTTGATTCCATCCACATTCATCGTAGACAGGCGTTGAGTTGCCGCAGCAGCGGGTGTTGCAGGTTGTGTACAAAAGGCCAAATCACTCACATTCTTTCCGGTGTTTCTGCAAAATCACACATTGTGCACTTTGATGAGCATCTTCATCTTGCTGCTAATGAAACACCCTGGATACTGACAATCCAAAATGCCTATCGTTTCAGCTTAAGTATAAAATGTGAGCTCCTATTGTCAGTCGTGCCTCCAAAACTCAAAATTCACACATTGTGCACTTTGATGAGCATCTTCATCTTGCTGCTAATGAAACACCCTGGATACTGACAATCCAAAATGCCTATCGTTTCAGCGTAAGTATAAAATGTGAGCTCCTATTGTCAGTCGTGCCTCCAAACTCAAAATTCACACATTGTGCACTTTGATGAGCATCTTCATCTTGCTGCTAATGAAACACCCTGGATACTGACAATCCAAAATGCCTATCGTTTCAGCGTAAGTGTAAAATGTGAGCTCCTATTGTCAGTCGTGCCTCCAAAACTCAAAATTCACACATTGTGCACTTTGATGAGCATCTTCATCTTGCTGCTAATGAAACGCTTTGGATACTGACAATCCAAAATGCCTATCGTTTCAGCTTAAGTATAAAATGTGAGCTCCTATTGTCAGTCGTGCCTCCAAACTCAAAATTCACACATTGTGCACTTTGATGAGCATCTTCATCTTGCTGCTAATGAAACACCCTGGATACTGACAATCCAAAATGCCTATCGTTTCAGCGTAAGTATAAAATGTGAGCTCCTATTGTCAGTCGTGCCTCCAAAACTCAAAATTCACACATTGTGCACTTTGATGATCATCTTCATCTTGCTGCTAATGAAACACCCTGGATACTGACAATCCAAAATGCCTATCGTTTCAGCGTAAGTATAAAATGTGAGCTCCTATTGTCAGTCGTGCCTCCAAACTCAAAATTCACACATTGTGCACTTTGATGAGCATCTTCATCTTGCTGCTAATGAAACGCTTTGGATACTGACAATCCAAAATGCCTATCGTTGCAGGTGAAGTATAAAATGTGAGCTCCTATTGTCAGTCGTGCCTCCAAAACTCAAAATTCACACATTGTGCACTTTGATGAGCATCTTCATCTTGCTGCTAATGAAACACCCTGGATACGGACAATCCAAAATGCCTATCGTTTCAGCGTAAGTATAAAATGTGAGCTCCTATTGTCAGTCGTGCCTCCAAAACTCAAAATTCACACATTGTGCACTTTGATGAGCATCTTCATTTTGCTGCTAATGAAACGCTTTGGATACTGACAATCCAAAATGCCTATCGTTTCAGCGTAAGTAGAAAATGTGAGCTCCTATTGTCAGTCGTGCCTCCAAAACTCAAAATTCACACATTGTGCACTTTGATGAGCATCTTCATTTTGCTGCTAATGAAACACCCTGGATACTGACAATCCAAAATGCCTATCGTTTCAGCTGAAGTATAAAATGTGAGCTCCTATTGTCAGTCGTGCCTCCAAACTCAAAATTCACACATTGTGCACTTTGATGAGCATCTTCATCTTGCTGCTAATGAAACGCTTTGGATACTGACAATCCAAAATGCCTATCGTTTCAGCGTAAGTATAAAATGTGAGCTCCTATTGTCAGTCGTGCCTCCAAACTCAAAATTCACACATTGTGCACTTTGATGAGCATCTTCATCTTGCTGCTAATGAAACACCCTGGATACTGACAATCCAAAATGCCTATCGTTTCAGCGTAAGTATAAAATGTGAGCTCCTATTGTCAGTCGTGCCTCCAAAACTCAAAATTCACACATTGTGCACTTTGATGATCATCTTCATCTTGCTGCTAATGAAACACCCTGGATACTGACAATCCAAAATGCCTATCGTTTCAGCTGAAGTATAAAATGTGAGCTCCTATTGTCAGTCGTGCCTCCAAAACTCAAAATTCACACATTGTGCACTTTGATGAGCATCTTCATCTTGCTGCTAATGAAACGCTTTGGATACTGACAATCCAAAATGCCTATCGTTTCAGCTTAAGTATAAAATGTGAGCTCCTATTGTCAGTCGTGCCTCCAAAACTCAAAATTCACACATTGTGCACTTTGATGAGCATCTTCATTTTGCTGCTAATGAAACGCTTTGGATACTGACAATCCAAAATGCCTATCGTTTCAGCGTAAGTATAAAATGTGAGCTCCTATTGTCAGTCGTGCCTCCAAAACTCAAAATTCACACATTGTGCACTTTGATGAGCATCTTCATTTTGCTGCTAATGAAACGCTTTGGATACTGACAATCCAAAATGCCTATCGTTTCAGCTTAAGTATAAAATGTGAGCTCCTATTGTCAGTCGTGCCTCCAAAACTCAAAATTCACACATTGTGCACTTTGATGGTCATCTTCATTTTGCTGCTAATGAAACACCCTGGATACGGACAATCCAAAATGCCTATCGTTGCAGCTGAAGTATAAAATGTGAGCTCCTATTGTCAGTCGTGCCTCCAAAACTCAAAATTCACACATTGTGCACTTTGATGAGCATCTTCATTTTGCTGCTAATGAAACGCGTTGGATACTGACAATCCAAAATGCCTATCGTTTCAGCGTAAGTATAAAATGTGAGCTCCTATTGTCAGTCGTGCCTCCAAAACTCAAAATTCACACATTGTGCACTTTGATGAGCATCTTCATCTTGCTGCTAATGAAACGCTTTGGATACTGACAATCCAAAATGCCTATCGTTTCAGCTTAAGTATAAAATGTGAGCTCCTATTGTCAGTCGTGCCTCCAAAACTCAAAATTCACACATTGTGCACTTTGATGAGCATCTTCATTTTGCTGCTAATGAAACACCCTGGATACTGACAATCCAAAATGCCTATCGTTTCAGCTTAAGTATAAAATGTGAGCTCCTATTGTCAGTCGTGCCTCCAAAACTCAAAATTCACACATTGTGCACTTTGATGAGCATCTTCATTTTGCTGCTAATGAAACACCCTGGATACTGACAATCCAAAATGCCTATCGTTTCAGCTTAAGTATAAAATGTGAGCTCCTATTGTCAGTCGTGCCTCCAAAACTCAAAATTCACACATTGTGCACTTTGATGAGCATCTTCATTTTGCTGCTAATGAAACACCCTGGATACTGACAATCCAAAATGCCTATCGTTTCAGCTTAAGTATAAAATGTGAGCTCCTATTGTCAGTCGTGCCTCCAAAACTCAAAATTCACACATTGTGCACTTTGATGATCATCTTCATCTTGCTGCTAATGAAACACCCTGGATACTGACAATCCAAAATGCCTATCGTTTCAGCTGAAGTATAAAATGTGAGCTCCTATTGTCAGTCGTGCCTCCAAAACTCAAAATTCACACATTGTGCACTTTGATGAGCATCTTCATCTTGCTGCTAATGAAACGCTTTGGATACTGACAATCCAAAATGCCTATCGTTTCAGCTTAAGTATAAAATGTGAGCTCCTATTGTCAGTCGTGCCTCCAAAACTCAAAATTCACACATTGTGCACTTTGATGAGCATCTTCATTTTGCTGCTAATGAAACGCTTTGGATACTGACAATCCAAAATGCCTATCGTTTCAGCGTAAGTATAAAATGTGAGCTCCTATTGTCAGTCGTGCCTCCAAAACTCAAAATTCACACATTGTGCACTTTGATGAGCATCTTCATTTTGCTGCTAATGAAACGCTTTGGATACTGACAATCCAAAATGCCTATCGTTTCAGCTTAAGTATAAAATGTGAGCTCCTATTGTCAGTCGTGCCTCCAAAACTCAAAATTCACACATTGTGCACTTTGATGGTCATCTTCATTTTGCTGCTAATGAAACACCCTGGATACGGACAATCCAAAATGCCTATCGTTGCAGCTGAAGTATAAAATGTGAGCTCCTATTGTCAGTCGTGCCTCCAAAACTCAAAATTCACACATTGTGCACTTTGATGAGCATCTTCATTTTGCTGCTAATGAAACGCGTTGGATACTGACAATCCAAAATGCCTATCGTTTCAGCGTAAGTATAAAATGTGAGCTCCTATTGTCAGTCGTGCCTCCAAAACTCAAAATTCACACATTGTGCACTTTGATGAGCATCTTCATCTTGCTGCTAATGAAACGCTTTGGATACTGACAATCCAAAATGCCTATCGTTTCAGCTTAAGTATAAAATGTGAGCTCCTATTGTCAGTCGTGCCTCCAAAACTCAAAATTCACACATTGTGCACTTTGATGAGCATCTTCATTTTGCTGCTAATGAAACACCCTGGATACTGACAATCCAAAATGCCTATCGTTTCAGCTTAAGTATAAAATGTGAGCTCCTATTGTCAGTCGTGCCTCCAAAACTCAAAATTCACACATTGTGCACTTTGATGAGCATCTTCATTTTGCTGCTAATGAAACACCCTGGATACTGACAATCCAAAATGCCTATCGTTTCAGCTTAAGTATAAAATGTGAGCTCCTATTGTCAGTCGTGCCTCCAAAACTCAAAATTCACACATTGTGCACTTTGATGAGCATCTTCATTTTGCTGCTAATGAAACACCCTGGATACTGACAATCCAAAATGCCTATCGTTTCAGCTTAAGTATAAAATGTGAGCTCCTATTGTCAGTCGTGCCTCCAAAACTCAAAATTCACACATTGTGCACTTTGATGAGCATCTTCATCTTGCTGCTAATGAAACACCCTGGATACTGACAATCCAAAATGCCTATCGTTTCAGCGTAAGTATAAAATGTGAGCTCCTATTGTCAGTCGTGCCTCCAAAACTCAAAATTCACACATTGTGCACTTTGATGAGCATCTTCATTTTGCTGCTAATGAAACGCTTTGGATACTGACAATCCAAAATGCCTATCGTTTCAGCTTAAGTATAAAATGTGAGCTCCTATTGTCAGTCGTGCCTCCAAAACTCAAAATTCACACATTGTGCACTTTGGTAAGCATCTTCATTTTGCTGCTAAAGAAACGCTTTGGATACTGACAATCCAAAATGCCTATCGTTTCAGCTTAAGTATAAAATGTGAGCTCCTATTGTCAGTCGTGCCTCCAAAACTCAAAATTCACACATTGTGCACTTTGATGAGCATCTTCATCTTGCTGCTAATGAAACACCCTGGATACTGACAATCCAAAATGCCTATCGTTTCAGCGTAAGTATAAAATGTGAGCTCCTATTGTCAGTCGTGCCTCCAAAACTCAAAATTCACACATTGTGCACTTTGATGAGCATCTTCATCTTGCTGCTAATGAAACACCCTGGATACTGACAATCCAAAATGCCTATCGTTTCAGCTTAAGTATAAAATGTGAGCTCCTATTGTCAGTCGTGCCTCCAAACTCAAAATTCACACATTGTGCACTTTGATGATCATCTTCATCTTGCTGCTAATGAAACACCCTGGATACTGACAATCCAAAATGCCTATCGTTTCAGCTGAAGTATAAAATGTGAGCTCCTATTGTCAGTCGTGCCTCCAAAACTCAAAATTCACACATTGTGCACTTTGATGAGCATCTTCATTTTGCTGCTAATGAAACGCGTTGGATACTGACAATCCAAAATGCCTATCGTTTCAGCTTAAGTATAAAATGTGAGCTCCTATTGTCAGTCGTGCCTCCAAAACTCAAAATTCACACATTGTGCACTTTGATGAGCATCTTCATCTTGCTGCTAATGAAACACCCTGGATACTGACAATCCAAAATGCCTATCGTTTCAGCTTAAGTATAAAATGTGAGCTCCTATTGTCAGTCGTGCCTCCAAAACTCAAAATTCACACATTGTGCACTTTGATGATCATCTTCATCTTGCTGCTAATGAAACACCCTGGATACGGACAATCCAAAATGCCTATCGTTGCAGCTTAAGTATAAAATGTGAGCTCCTATTGTCAGTCGTGCCTCCAAAACTCAAAATTCACACATTGTGCACTTTGATGAGCATCTTCATTTTGCTGCTAATGAAACGCTTTGGATACTGACAATCCAAAATGCCTATCGTTTCAGCTTAAGTATAAAATGTGAGCTCCTATTGTCAGTCGTGCCTCCAAAACTCAAAATTCACACATTGTGCACTTTGATGATCATCTTCATCTTGCTGCTAATGAAACACCCTGGATACGGACAATCCAAAATGCCTATCGTTGCAGCTGAAGTATAAAATGTGAGCTCCTATTGTCAGTCGTGCCTCCAAAACTCAAAATTCACACATTGTGCACTTTGATGAGCATCTTCATTTTGCTGCTAATGAAATGCTTTGGATACTGACAATCCAAAATGCCTATCGTTTCAGCTTAAGTATAAAATGTGAGCTCCTATTGTCAGTCGTGCCTCCAAAACTCAAAATTCACACATTGTGCACTTTGATGAGCATCTTCATTTTGCTGCTAATGAAACGCTTTGGATACTGACAATCCAAAATGCCTATTGTTTCAGCGTAAGTATAAAATGTGAGCTCCTATTGTCAGTCGTGCCTCCAAAACTCAAAATTCACACATTGTGCACTTTGATGAGCATCTTCATTTTGCTGCTAATGAAACGCTTTGGATACTGACAATCCAAAATGCCTATCGTTTCAGCTTAAGTATAAAATGTGAGCTCCTATTGTCAGTCGTGCCTCCAAAACTCAAAATTCACACATTGTGCACTTTGATGAGCATCTTCATTTTGCTGCTAATGAAACGCTTTGGATACTGACAATCCAAAATGCCTATCGTTTCAGCGTAAGTATAAAATGTGAGCTCCTATTGTCAGTCGTGCCTCCAAAACTCAAAATTCACACATTGTGCACTTTGATGAGCATCTTCATTTTGCTGCTAATGAAACGCTTTGGATACTGACAATCCAAAATGCCTATCGTTTCAGCTTAAGTATAAAATGTGAGCTCCTATTGTCAGTCGTGCCTCCAAAACTCAAAATTCACACATTGTGCACTTTGATGAGCATCTTCATCTTGCTGCTAATGAAACACCCTGGATACTGACAATCCAAAATGCCTATCGTTTCAGCTGAAGTATAAAATGTGAGCTCCTATTGTCAGTCGTGCCTCCAAAACTCAAAATTCACACATTGTGCACTTTGATGAGCATCTTCATTTTGCTGCTAATGAAACGCGTTGGATACTGACAATCCAAAATGCCTATCGTTTCAGCTTAAGTATAAAATGTGAGCTCCTATTGTCAGTCGTGCCTCCAAAACTCAAAATTCACACATTGTGCACTTTGATGAGCATCTTCATCTTGCTGCTAATGAAACACCCTGGATACTGACAATCCAAAATGCCTATCGTTTCAGCTTAAGTATAAAATGTGAGCTCCTATTGTCAGTCGTGCCTCCAAAACTCAAAATTCACACATTGTGCACTTTGATGATCATCTTCATCTTGCTGCTAATGAAACACCCTGGATACGGACAATCCAAAATGCCTATCGTTGCAGCTTAAGTATAAAATGTGAGCTCCTATTGTCAGTCGTGCCTCCAAAACTCAAAATTCACACATTGTGCACTTTGATGAGCATCTTCATTTTGCTGCTAATGAAACGCTTTGGATACTGACAATCCAAAATGCCTATCGTTTCAGCTTAAGTATAAAATGTGAGCTCCTATTGTCAGTCGTGCCTCCAAAACTCAAAATTCACACATTGTGCACTTTGATGATCATCTTCATCTTGCTGCTAATGAAACACCCTGGATACGGACAATCCAAAATGCCTATCGTTGCAGCTGAAGTATAAAATGTGAGCTCCTATTGTCAGTCGTGCCTCCAAAACTCAAAATTCACACATTGTGCACTTTGATGAGCATCTTCATTTTGCTGCTAATGAAACGCTTTGGATACTGACAATCCAAAATGCCTATCGTTTCAGCTTAAGTATAAAATGTGAGCTCCTATTGTCAGTCGTGCCTCCAAAACTCAAAATTCACACATTGTGCACTTTGATGAGCATCTTCATTTTGCTGCTAATGAAACGCTTTGGATACTGACAATCCAAAATGCCTATCGTTTCAGCGTAAGTATAAAATGTGAGCTCCTATTGTCAGTCGTGCCTCCAAAACTCAAAATTCACACATTGTGCACTTTGATGAGCATCTTCATTTTGCTGCTAATGAAACGCTTTGGATACTGACAATCCAAAATGCCTATCGTTTCAGCTTAAGTATAAAATGTGAGCTCCTATTGTCAGTCGTGCCTCCAAAACTCAAAATTCACACATTGTGCACTTTGATGAGCATCTTCATTTTGCTGCTAATGAAACGCTTTGGATACTGACAATCCAAAATGCCTATCGTTTCAGCGTAAGTATAAAATGTGAGCTCCTATTGTCAGTCGTGCCTCCAAAACTCAAAATTCACACATTGTGCACTTTGATGAGCATCTTCATTTTGCTGCTAATGAAACGCTTTGGATACTGACAATCCAAAATGCCTATCGTTTCAGCTTAAGT
Organism: Eutreptiella sp. 'Long Island Sound 2002'; assembly: GCA_964036045.1. Taxonomy (NCBI): domain Eukaryota; phylum Euglenozoa; class Euglenophyceae; order Eutreptiales; family Eutreptiaceae; genus Eutreptiella; species Eutreptiella sp. 'Long Island Sound 2002'. The sequence goes on along the minus strand of OZ038387.1, from coordinate 49,069,937 downwards.
ATAAAATGTGAGCTCCTATTGTCAGTCGTGCCTCCAAAACTCAAAATTCACACATTGTGCACTTTGATGAGCATCTTCATCTTGCTGCTAATGAAACACCCTGGATACTGACAATCCAAAATGCCTATCGTTTCAGCTTAAGTATAAAATGTGAGCTCCTATTGTCAGTCGTGCCTCCAAACTCAAAATTCACACATTGTGCACTTTGATGAGCATCTTCATCTTGCTGCTAATGAAACACCCTGGATACTAACAATCCAAAATGCCTATCGTTTCAGCGTAAGTATAAAATGTGAGCTCCTATTGTCAGTCGTGCCTCCAAAACTCAAAATTCACACATTGTGCACTTTGATGATCATCTTCATCTTGCTGCTAATGAAACACCCTGGATACTGACAATCCAAAATGCCTATCGTTTCAGCTTAAGTATAAAATGTGAGCTCCTATTGTCAGTCGTGCCTCCAAAACTCAAAATTCACACATTGTGCACTTTGATGAGCATCTTCATCTTGCTGCTAATGAAACGCTTTGGATACTGACAATCCAAAATGCCCATCGTTTCAGCGTAAGTATAAAATGTGAGCTCCTATTGTCAGTCGTGCCTCCAAAACTCAAAATTCACACATTGTGCACTTTGATGAGCATCTTCATTTTGCTGCTAATGAAACGCTTTGGATACTGACAATCCAAAATGCCTATCGTTTCAGCGTAAGTATAAAATGTGAGCTCCTATTGTCAGTCGTGCCTCCAAAACTCAAAATTCACACATTGTGCACTTTGATGAGCATCTTCATTTTGCTGCTAATGAAACGCTTTGGATACTGACAATCCAAAATGCCTATCGTTTCAGCTTAAGTATAAAATGTGAGCTCCTATTGTCAGTCGTGCCTCCAAAACTCAAAATTCACACATTGTGCACTTTGATGAGCATCTTCATTTTGCTGCTAATGAAACACCCTGGATACGGACAATCCAAAATGCCTATCGTTGCAGCTGAAGTATAAAATGTGAGCTCCTATTGTCAGTCGTGCCTCCAAAACTCAAAATTCACACATTGTGCACTTTGATGAGCATCTTCATTTTGCTGCTAATGAAACGCGTTGGATACTGACAATCCAAAATGCCTATCGTTTCAGCTTAAGTATAAAATGTGAGCTCCTATTGTCAGTCGTGCCTCCAAAACTCAAAATTCACACATTGTGCACTTTGATGAGCATCTTCATCTTGCTGCTAATGAAACGCTTTGGATACTGACAATCCAAAATGCCTATCGTTTCAGCTTAAGTATAAAATGTGAGCTCCTATTGTCAGTCGTGCCTCCAAAACTCAAAATTCACACATTGTGCACTTTGATGAGCATCTTCATTTTGCTGCTAATGAAACACCCTGGATACTGACAATCCAAAATGCCTATCGTTTCAGCGTAAGTATAAAATGTGAGCTCCTATTGTCAGTCGTGCCTCCAAAACTCAAAATTCACACATTGTGCACTTTGATGAGCATCTTCATTTTGCTGCTAATGAAACGCTTTGGATACTGACAATCCAAAATGCCTATCGTTTCAGCTTAAGTATAAAATGTGAGCTCCTATTGTCAGTCGTGCCTCCAAAACTCAAAATTCACACATTGTGCACTTTGATGAGCATCTTCATCTTGCTGCTAATGAAACACCCTGGATACTGACAATCCAAAATGCCTATCGTTTCAGCGTAAGTATAAAATGTGAGCTCCTATTGTCAGTCGTGCCTCCAAAACTCAAAATTCACACATTGTGCACTTTGATGAGCATCTTCATTTTGCTGCTAATGAAACGCGTTGGATACTGACAATCCAAAATGCCTATCGTTTCAGCTTAAGTATAAAATGTGAGCTCCTATTGTCAGTCGTGCCTCCAAAACTCAAAATTCACACATTGTGCACTTTGGTAAGCATCTTCATTTTGCTGCTAAAGAAACGCTTTGGATACTGACAATCCAAAATGCCTATCGTTTCAGCTTAAGTATAAAATGTGAGCTCCTATTGTCAGTCGTGCCTCCAAAACTCAAAATTCACACATTGTGCACTTTGATGAGCATCTTCATCTTGCTGCTAATGAAACACCCTGGATACTGACAATCCAAAATGCCTATCGTTTCAGCGTAAGTATAAAATGTGAGCTCCTATTGTCAGTCGTGCCTCCAAAACTCAAAATTCACACATTGTGCACTTTGATGAGCATCTTCATCTTGCTGCTAATGAAACACCCTGGATACTGACAATCCAAAATGCCTATCGTTTCAGCGTAAGTATAAAATGTGAGCTCCTATTGTCAGTCGTGCCTCCAAAACTCAAAATTCACACATTGTGCACTTTGATGAGCATCTTCATTTTGCTGCTAATGAAACGCGTTGGATACTGACAATCCAAAATGCCTATCGTTTCAGCTTAAGTATAAAATGTGAGCTCCTATTGTCAGTCGTGCCTCCAAAACTCAAAATTCACACATTGTGCACTTTGGTAAGCATCTTCATTTTGCTGCTAAAGAAACGCTTTGGATACTGACAATCCAAAATGCCTATCGTTTCAGCTTAAGTATAAAATGTGAGCTCCTATTGTCAGTCGTGCCTCCAAAACTCAAAATTCACACATTGTGCACTTTGATGAGCATCTTCATCTTGCTGCTAATGAAACACCCTGGATACTGACAATCCAAAATGCCTATCGTTTCAGCGTAAGTATAAAATGTGAGCTCCTATTGTCAGTCGTGCCTCCAAAACTCAAAATTCACACATTGTGCACTTTGATGAGCATCTTCATCTTGCTGCTAATGAAACACCCTGGATACTGACAATCCAAAATGCCTATCGTTTCAGCTGAAGTATAAAATGTGAGCTCCTATTGTCAGTCGTGCCTCCAAAACTCAAAATTCACACATTGTGCACTTTGATGAGCATCTTCATTTTGCTGCTAATGAAACGCGTTGGATACTGACAATCCAAAATGCCTATCGTTTCAGCTTAAGTATAAAATGTGAGCTCCTATTGTCAGTCGTGCCTCCAAAACTCAAAATTCACACATTGTGCACTTTGATGAGCATCTTCATCTTGCTGCTAATGAAACGCTTTGGATACTGACAATCCAAAATGCCTATCGTTTCAGCTTAAGTATAAAATGTGAGCTCCTATTGTCAGTCGTGCCTCCAAAACTCAAAATTCACACATTGTGCACTTTGATGATCATCTTCATCTTGCTGCTAATGAAACACCCTGGATACGGACAATCCAAAATGCCTATCGTTGCAGCTTAAGTATAAAATGTGAGCTCCTATTGTCAGTCGTGCCTCCAAAACTCAAAATTCACACATTGTGCACTTTGATGAGCATCTTCATTTTGCTGCTAATGAAACGCTTTGGATACTGACAATCCAAAATGCCTATCGTTTCAGCTTAAGTATAAAATGTGAGCTCCTATTGTCAGTCGTGCCTCCAAAACTCAAAATTCACACATTGTGCACTTTGATGAGCATCTTCATCTTGCTGCTAATGAAACGCTTTGGATACTGACAATCCAAAATGCCTATCGTTTCAGCTTAAGTATAAAATGTGAGCTCCTATTGTCAGTCGTGCCTCCAAAACTCAAAATTCACACATTGTGCACTTTGATGATCATCTTCATCTTGCTGCTAATGAAACACCCTGGATACGGACAATCCAAAATGCCTATCGTTGCAGCTGAAGTATAAAATGTGAGCTCCTATTGTCAGTCGTGCCTCCAAAACTCAAAATTCACACATTGTGCACTTTGATGATCATCTTCATCTTGCTGCTAATGAAACACCCTGGATACGGACAATCCAAAATGCCTATCGTTGCAGCTTAAGTATAAAATGTGAGCTCCTATTGTCAGTCGTGCCTCCAAAACTCAAAATTCACACATTGTGCACTTTGATGATCATCTTCATCTTGCTGCTAATGAAACACCCTGGATACGGACAATCCAAAATGCCTATCGTTGCAGCTTAAGTATAAAATGTGAGCTCCTATTGTCAGTCGTGCCTCCAAAACTCAAAATTCACACATTGTGCACTTTGATGAGCATCTTCATTTTGCTGCTAATGAAACGCTTTGGATACTGACAATCCAAAATGCCTATCGTTTCAGCTTAAGTATAAAATGTGAGCTCCTATTGTCAGTCGTGCCTCCAAAACTCAAAATTCACACATTGTGCACTTTGATGAGCATCTTCATCTTGCTGCTAATGAAACGCTTTGGATACTGACAATCCAAAATGCCTATCGTTTCAGCTTAAGTATAAAATGTGAGCTCCTATTGTCAGTCGTGCCTCCAAAACTCAAAATTCACACATTGTGCACTTTGATGATCATCTTCATCTTGCTGCTAATGAAACGCTTTGGATACTGACAATCCAAAATGCCTATCGTTTCAGCTTAAGTATAAAATGTGAGCTCCTATTGTCAGTCGTGCCTCCAAAACTCAAAATTCACACATTGTGCACTTTGATGATCATCTTCATCTTGCTGCTAATGAAACACCCTGGATACGGACAATCCAAAATGCCTGTCGTTTCAGCTGAAATATAAAATGTGAGCTCCTATTGTCAGTCGTGCCTCCAAAACTCAAAATTCACACATTGTGCACTTTGATGATCATCTTCATCTTGCTGCTAATGAAACACCCTGGATACGGACAATCCAAAATGCCTATCGTTGCAGCTGAAGTATAAAATGTGAGCTCCTATTGTCAGTCGTGCCTCCAAAACTCAAAATTCACACATTGTGCACTTTGATGAGCATCTTCATTTTGCTGCTAATGAAACGCTTTGGATACTGACAATCCAAAATGCCTATCGTTTCAGCTTAAGTATAAAATGTGAGCTCCTATTGTCAGTCGTGCCTCCAAAACTCAAAATTCACACATTGTGCACTTTGATGAGCATCTTCATCTTGCTGCTAATGAAACACCCTGGATACTGACAATCCAAAATGCCTATCGTTTCAGCTTAAGTATAAAATGTGAGCTCCTATTGTCAGTCGTGCCTCCAAAACTCAAAATTCACACATTGTGCACTTTGATGATCATCTTCATCTTGCTGCTAATGAAACACCCTGGATACTGACAATCCAAAATGCCTATCGTTTCAGCTGAAGTATAAAATGTGAGCTCCTATTGTCAGTCGTGCCTCCAAAACTCAAAATTCACACATTGTGCACTTTGATGAGCATCTTCATTTTGCTGCTAATGAAACACCCTGGATACGGACAATCCAAAATGCCTATCGTTGCAGCTTAAGTATAAAATGTGAGCTCCTATTGTCAGTCGTGCCTCCAAAACTCAAAATTCACACATTGTGCACTTTGATGAGCATCTTCATCTTGCTGCTAATGAAACGCTTTGGATACTGACAATCCAAAATGCCTATCGTTTCAGCTTAAGTATAAAATGTGAGCTCCTATTGTCAGTCGTGCCTCCAAAACTCAAAATTCACACATTGTGCACTTTGATGATCATCTTCATCTTGCTGCTAATGAAACACCCTGGATACGGACAATCCAAAATGCCTATCGTTGCAGCTTAAGTATAAAATGTGAGCTCCTATTGTCAGTCGTGCCTCCAAAACTCAAAATTCACACATTGTGCACTTTGATGAGCATCTTCATTTTGCTGCTAATGAAACGCTTTGGATACTGACAATCCAAAATGCCTATCGTTTCAGCTTAAGTATAAAATGTGAGCTCCTCTTGTCAGTCGTGCCTCCAAAACTCAAAATTCACACATTGTGCACTTTGATGAGCATCTTCATCTTGCTGCTAATGAAACGCTTTGGATACTGACAATCCAAAATGCCTATCGTTTCAGCTTAAGTATAAAATGTGAGCTCCTATTGTCAGTCGTGCCTCCAAAACTCAAAATTCACACATTGTGCACTTTGATGATCATCTTCATCTTGCTGCTAATGAAACACCCTGGATACTGACAATCCAAAATGCCTATCGTTTCAGCTGAAATATAAAATGTGAGCTCCTATTGTCAGTCGTGCCTCCAAAACTCAAAATTCACACATTGTGCACTTTGATGATCATCTTCATCTTGCTGCTAATGAAACACCCTGGATACGGACAATCCAAAATGCCTATCGTTGCAGCTGAAGTATAAAATGTGAGCTCCTATTGTCAGTCGTGCCTCCAAAACTCAAAATTCACACATTGTGCACTTTGATGAGCATCTTCATTTTGCTGCTAATGAAACGCTTTGGATACTGACAATCCAAAATGCCTATCGTTTCAGCTTAAGTATAAAATGTGAGCTCCTATTGTCAGTCGTGCCTCCAAAACTCAAAATTCACACATTGTGCACTTTGATGATCATCTTCATCTTGCTGCTAATGAAACACCCTGGATACTGACAATCCAAAATGCCTATCGTTTCAGCTTAAGTATAAAATGTGAGCTCCTATTGTCAGTCGTGCCTCCAAAACTCAAAATTCACACATTGTGCACTTTGATGAGCATCTTCATTTTGCTGCTAATGAAACACCCTGGATACGGACAATCCAAGATGCCTATCGTTGCAGCTGAAGTATAAAATGTGAGCTCCTATTGTCAGTCGTGCCTCCAAAACTCAAAATTCACACATTGTGCACTTTGATGAGCATCTTCATTTTGCTGCTAATGAAACGCGTTGGATACTGACAATCCAAAATGCCTATCGTTTCAGCTTAAGTATAAAATGTGAGCTCCTATTGTCAGTCGTGCCTCCAAAACTCAAAATTCACACATTGTGCACTTTGATGAGCATCTTCATCTTGCTGCTAATGAAACGCTTTGGATACTGACAATCCAAAATGCCTATCGTTTCAGCTTAAGTATAAAATGTGAGCTCCTATTGTCAGTCGTGCCTCCAAAACTCAAAATTCACACATTGTGCACTTTGATGATCATCTTCATCTTGCTGCTAATGAAACACCCTGGATACTGACAATCCAAAATGCCTATCGTTTCAGCTGAAATATAAAATGTGAGCTCCTATTGTCAGTCGTGCCTCCAAAACTCAAAATTCACACATTGTGCACTTTGGTAAGCATCTTCATTTTGCTGCTAATGAAACGCTTTGGATACTGACAATCCAAAATGCCTATCGTTTCAGCTTAAGTATAAAATGTGAGCTCCTATTGTCAGTCGTGCCTCCAAAACTCAAAATTCACACATTGTGCACTTTGATGAGCATCTTCATCTTGCTGCTAATGAAACACCCTGGATACTGACAATCCAAAATGCCTATCGTTTCAGCGTAAGTATAAAATGTGAGCTCCTATTGTCAGTCGTGCCTCCAAAACTCAAAATTCACACATTGTGCACTTTGATGAGCATCTTCATCTTGCTGCTAATGAAACACCCTGGATACTGACAATCCAAAATGCCTATCGTTTCAGCTTAAGTATAAAATGTGAGCTCCTATTGTCAGTCGTGCCTCCAAAACTCAAAATTCACACATTGTGCACTTTGATGAGCATCTTCATCTTGCTGCTAATGAAACACCCTGGATACTGACAATCCAAAATGCCTATCGTTTCAGCTGAAGTATAAAATGTGAGCTCCTATTGTCAGTCGTGCCTCCAAAACTCAAAATTCACACATTGTGCACTTTGATGAGCATCTTCATTTTGCTGCTAATGAAACGCGTTGGATACTGACAATCCAAAATGCCTATCGTTTCAGCTTAAGTATAAAATGTGAGCTCCTATTGTCAGTCGTGCCTCCAAAACTCAAAATTCACACATTGTGCACTTTGATGATCATCTTCATCTTGCTGCTAATGAAACACCCTGGATACTGACAATCCAAAATGCCTATCGTTTCAGCTGAAGTATAAAATGTGAGCTCCTATTGTCAGTCGTGCCTCCAAAACTCAAAATTCACACATTGTGCACTTTGATGAGCATCTTCATTTTGCTGCTAATGAAACGCGTTGGATACTGACAATCCAAAATGCCTATCGTTTCAGCTTAAGTATAAAATGTGAGCTCCTATTGTCAGTCGTGCCTCCAAAACTCAAAATTCACACATTGTGCACTTTGATGATCATCTTCATCTTGCTGCTAATGAAACGCTTTGGATACTGACAATCCAAAATGCCTATCGTTTCAGCTTAAGTATAAAATGTGAGCTCCTATTGTCAGTCGTGCCTCCAAAACTCAAAATTCACACATTGTGCACTTTGATGATCATCTTCATCTTGCTGCTAATGAAACACCCTGGATACGGACAATCCAAAATGCCTATCGTTTCAGCTTAAGTATAAAATGTGAGCTCCTATTGTCAGTCGTGCCTCCAAAACTCAAAATTCACACATTGTGCACTTTGATGAGCATCTTCATTTTGCTGCTAATGAAACGCTTTGGATACTGACAATCCAAAATGCCTATCGTTTCAGCTTAAGTATAAAATGTGAGCTCCTATTGTCAGTCGTGCCTCCAAAAGTCAAAATTCACACATTGTGCACTTTGATGATCATCTTCATCTTGCTGCTAATGAAACACCCTGGATACGGACAATCCAAAATGCCTATCGTTGCAGCTGAAGTATAAAATGTGAGCTCCTATTGTCAGTCGTGCCTCCAAAACTCAAAATTCACACATTGTGCACTTTGATGAGCATCTTCATTTTGCTGCTAATGAAACGCTTTGGATACTGACAATCCAAAATGCCTATCGTTTCAGCTTAAGTATAAAATGTGAGCTCCTATTGTCAGTCGTGCCTCCAAAACTCAAAATTCACACATTGTGCACTTTGATGAGCATCTTCATCTTGCTGCTAATGAAACGCTTTGGATACTGACAATCCAAAATGCCTATCGTTTCAGCGTAAGTATAAAATGTGAGCTCCTATTGTCAGTCGTGCCTCCAAAACTCAAAATTCACACATTGTGCACTTTGATGATCATCTTCATCTTGCTGCTAATGAAACACCCTGGATACTGACAATCCAAAATGCCTATCGTTTCAGCTTAAGTATAAAATGTGAGCTCCTATTGTCAGTCGTGCCTCCAAAACTCAAAATTCACACATTGTGCACTTTGATGATCATCTTCATTTTGCTGCTAATGAAACACCCTGGATACGGACAATCCAAAATGCCTATCGTTGCAGCTGAAGTATAAAATGTGAGCTCCTATTGTCAGTCGTGCCTCCAAAACTCAAAATTCACACATTGTGCACTTTGATGAGCATCTTCATCTTGCTGCTAATGAAACGCTTTGGATACTGACAATCCAAAATGCCTATCGTTTCAGCTTAAGTATAAAATGTGAGCTCCTATTGTCAGTCGTGCCTCCAAAACTCAAAATTCACACATTGTGCACTTTGATGAGCATCTTCATTTTGCTGCTAATGAAACGCTTTGGATACTGACAATCCAAAATGCCTATCGTTTCAGCTTAAGTATAAAATGTGAGCTCCTATTGTCAGTCGTGCCTCCAAAACTCAAAATTCACACATTGTGCACTTTGATGATCATCTTCATCTTGCTGCTAATGAAACACCCTGGATACTGACAATCCAAAATGCCTATCGTTTCAGCTTAAGTATAAAATGTGAGCTCCTATTGTCAGTCGTGCCTCCAAAACTCAAAATTCACACATTGTGCACTTTGATGAGCATCTTCATTTTGCTGCTAATGAAACACCCTGGATACGGACAATCCAAAATGCCTATCGTTGCAGCTGAAGTATAAAATGTGAGCTCCTATTGTCAGTCGTGCCTCCAAAACTCAAAATTCACACATTGTGCACTTTGATGAGCATCTTCATTTTGCTGCTAATGAAACGCGTTGGATACTGACAATCCAAAATGCCTATCGTTTCAGCTTAAGTATAAAATGTGAGCTCCTATTGTCAGTCGTGCCTCCAAAACTCAAAATTCACACATTGTGCACTTTGATGAGCATCTTCATCTTGCTGCTAATGAAACGCTTTGGATACTGACAATCCAAAATGCCTATCGTTTCAGCTTAAGTATAAAATGTGAGCTCCTATTGTCAGTCGTGCCTCCAAAACTCAAAATTCACACATTGTGCACTTTGATGATCATCTTCATCTTGCTGCTAATGAAACGCGTTGGATACTGACAATCCAAAATGCCTATCGTTTCAGCTGAAATATAAAATGTGAGCTCCTATTGTCAGTCGTGCCTCCAAAACTCAAAATTCACACATTGTGCACTTTGGTAAGCATCTTCATTTTGCTGCTAATGAAACGCTTTGGATACTGACAATCCAAAATGCCTATCGTTTCAGCTTAAGTATAAAATGTGAGCTCCTATTGTCAGTCGTGCCTCCAAAACTCAAAATTCACACATTGTGCACTTTGATGAGCATCTTCATCTTGCTGCTAATGAAACACCCTGGATACTGACAATCCAAAATGCCTATCGTTTCAGCGTAAGTATAAAATGTGAGCTCCTATTGTCAGTCGTGCCTCCAAAACTCAAAATTCACACATTGTGCACTTTGATGAGCATCTTCATCTTGCTGCTAATGAAACACCCTGGATACTGACAATCCAAAATGCCTATCGTTTCAGCTTAAGTATAAAATGTGAGCTCCTATTGTCAGTCGTGCCTCCAAAACTCAAAATTCACACATTGTGCACTTTGATGATCATCTTCATCTTGCTGCTAATGAAACACCCTGGATACTGACAATCCAAAATGCCTATCGTTTCAGCTGAAGTATAAAATGTGAGCTCCTATTGTCAGTCGTGCCTCCAAAACTCAAAATTCACACATTGTGCACTTTGATGAGCATCTTCATTTTGCTGCTAATGAAACGCGTTGGATACTGACAATCCAAAATGCCTATCGTTTCAGCTTAAGTATAAAATGTGAGCTCCTATTGTCAGTCGTGCCTCCAAAACTCAAAATTCACACATTGTGCACTTTGATGAGCATCTTCATCTTGCTGCTAATGAAACGCTTTGGATACTGACAATCCAAAATGCCTATCGTTTCAGCTTAAGTATAAAATGTGAGCTCCTATTGTCAGTCGTGCCTCCAAAACTCAAAATTCACACATTGTGCACTTTGATGATCATCTTCATCTTGCTGCTAATGAAACACCCTGGATACTGACAATCCAAAATGCCTATCGTTTCAGCTTAAGTATAAAATGTGAGCTCCTATTGTCAGTCGTGCCTCCAAAACTCAAAATTCACACATTGTGCACTTTGATGAGCATCTTCATTTTGCTGCTAATGAAACGCTTTGGATACTGACAATCCAAAATGCCTATCGTTTCAGCTTAAGTATAAAATGTGAGCTCCTATTGTCAGTCGTGCCTCCAAAAGTCAAAATTCACACATTGTGCACTTTGATGATCATCTTCATCTTGCTGCTAATGAAACACCCTGGATACGGACAATCCAAAATGCCTATCGTTGCAGCTGAAGTATAAAATGTGAGCTCCTATTGTCAGTCGTGCCTCCAAAACTCAAAATTCACACATTGTGCACTTTGATGAGCATCTTCATTTTGCTGCTAATGAAACGCTTTGGATACTGACAATCCAAAATGCCTATCGTTTCAGCTTAAGTATAAAATGTGAGCTCCTATTGTCAGTCGTGCCTCCAAAACTCAAAATTCACACATTGTGCACTTTGATGAGCATCTTCATCTTGCTGCTAATGAAACGCTTTGGATACTGACAATCCAAAATGCCTATCGTTTCAGCTTAAGTATAAAATGTGAGCTCCTATTGTCAGTCGTGCCTCCAAAACTCAAAATTCACACATTGTGCACTTTGATGATCATCTTCATCTTGCTGCTAATGAAACGCGTTGGATACTGACAATCCAAAATGCCTATCGTTTCAGCTGAAATATAAAATGTGAGCTCCTATTGTCAGTCGTGCCTCCAAAACTCAAAATTCACACATTGTGCACTTTGGTAAGCATCTTCATTTTGCTGCTAATGAAACGCTTTGGATACTGACAATCCAAAATGCCTATCGTTTCAGCTTAAGTATAAAATGTGAGCTCCTATTGTCAGTCGTGCCTCCAAAACTCAAAATTCACACATTGTGCACTTTGATGAGCATCTTCATCTTGCTGCTAATGAAACACCCTGGATACTGACAATCCAAAATGCCTATCGTTTCAGCGTAAGTATAAAATGTGAGCTCCTATTGTCAGTCGTGCCTCCAAAACTCAAAATTCACACATTGTGCACTTTGATGAGCATCTTCATCTTGCTGCTAATGAAACGCTTTGGATACTGACAATCCAAAATGCCTATCGTTTCAGCTTAAGTATAAAATGTGAGCTCCTATTGTCAGTCGTGCCTCCAAAACTCAAAATTCACACATTGTGCACTTTGATGATCATCTTCATCTTGCTGCTAATGAAACACCCTGGATACTGACAATCCAAAATGCCTATCGTTTCAGCTGAAATATAAAATGTGAGCTCCTATTGTCAGTCGTGCCTCCAAAACTCAAAATTCACACATTGTGCACTTTGGTAAGCATCTTCATTTTGCTGCTAATGAAACGCTTTGGATACTGACAATCCAAAATGCCTATCGTTTCAGCTTAAGTATAAAATGTGAGCTCCTATTGTCAGTCGTGCCTCCAAAACTCAAAATTCACACATTGTGCACTTTGATGAGCATCTTCATCTTGCTGCTAATAAAACACCCTGGATACTGACAATCCAAAATGCCTATCGTTTCAGCGTAAGTATAAAATGTGAGCTCCTATTGTCAGTCGTGCCTCCAAAACTCAAAATTCACACATTGTGCACTTTGATGAGCATCTTCATCTTGCTGCTAATGAAACACCCTGGATACTGACAATCCAAAATGCCTATCGTTTCAGCTGAAGTATAAAATGTGAGCTCCTATTGTCAGTCGTGCCTCCAAAACTCAAAATTCACACATTGTGCACTTTGATGAGCATCTTCATTTTGCTGCTAATGAAACGCGTTGGATACTGACAATCCAAAATGCCTATCGTTTCAGCTTAAGTATAAAATGTGAGCTCCTATTGTCAGTCGTGCCTCCAAAACTCAAAATTCACACATTGTGCACTTTGATGAGCATCTTCATCTTGCTGCTAATGAAACGCTTTGGATACTGACAATCCAAAATGCCTATCGTTTCAGCTTAAGTATAAAATGTGAGCTCCTATTGTCAGTCGTGCCTCCAAAACTCAAAATTCACACATTGTGCACTTTGATGATCATCTTCATCTTGCTGCTAATGAAACACCCTGGATACGGACAATCCAAAATGCCTATCGTTTCAGCTTAAGTATAAAATGTGAGCTCCTATTGTCAGTCGTGCCTCCAAAACTCAAAATTCACACATTGTGCACTTTGGTAAGCATCTTCATTTTGCGGCTAATGAAACGCTTTGGATACTGACAATCCAAAATGCCTATCGTTGCAGCTGAAGTATAAAATGTGAGCTCCTATTGTCAGTCGTGCCTCCAAAACTCAAAATTCACACATTGTGCACTTTGGTAAGCATCTTCATTTTGCTGCTAAAGAAACGCTTTGGATACTGACAATCCAAAATGCCTATCGTTTCAGCTTAAGTATAAAATGTGAGCTCCTATTGTCAGTCGTGCCTCCAAAACTCAAAATTCACACATTGTGCACTTTGATGAGCATCTTCATCTTGCTGCTAATGAAACACCCTGGATACGGACAATCCAAAATGCCTATCGTTTCAGCTTAAGTATAAAATGTGAGCTCCTATTGTCAGTCGTGCCTCCAAAACTCAAAATTCACACATTGTGCACTTTGATGAGCATCTTCATCTTGCTGCTAATGAAACACCCTGGATACTGACAATCCAAAATGCCTATCGTTTCAGCGTAAGTATAAAATGTGAGCTCCTATTGTCAGTCGTGCCTCCAAAACTCAAAATTCACACATTGTGCACTTTGATGAGCATCTTCATCTTGCTGCTAATGAAACACCCTGGATACTGACAATCCAAAATGCCTATCGTTTCAGCTGAAGTATAAAATGTGAGCTCCTATTGTCAGTTGTGCCTCCAAAACTCAAAATTCACACATTGTGCACTTTGATGAGCATCTTCATTTTGCTGCTAATGAAACGCGTTGGATACTGACAATCCAAAATGCCTATCGTTTCAGCTTAAGTATAAAATGTGAGCTCCTATTGTCAGTCGTGCCTCCAAAACTCAAAATTCACACATTGTGCACTTTGATGAGCATCTTCATCTTGCTGCTAATGAAACGCTTTGGATACTGACAATCCAAAATGCCTATCGTTTCAGCTTAAGTATAAAATGTGAGCTCCTATTGTCAGTCGTGCCTCCAAAACTCAAAATTCACACATTGTGCACTTTGATGATCATCTTCATCTTGCTGCTAATGAAACACCCTGGATACGGACAATCCAAAATGCCTATCGTTTCAGCTTAAGTATAAAATGTGAGCTCCTATTGTCAGTCGTGCCTCCAAAACTCAAAATTCACACATTGTGCACTTTGATGAGCATCTTCATCTTGCTGCTAATGAAACGCTTTGGATACTGACAATCCAAAATGCCTATCGTTTCAGCTTAAGTATAAAATGTGAGCTCCTATTGTCAGTCGTGCCTCCAAAACTCAAAATTCACACATTGTGCACTTTGATGATCATCTTCATCTTGCTGCTAATGAAACACCCTGGATACTGACAATCCAAAATGCCTATCGTTTCAGCTGAAATATAAAATGTGAGCTCCTATTGTCAGTCGTGCCTCCAAAACTCAAAATTCACACATTGTGCACTTTGGTAAGCATCTTCATTTTGCTGCTAATGAAACGCTTTGGATACTGACAATCCAAAATGCCTATCGTTTCAGCTTAAGTATAAAATGTGAGCTCCTATTGTCAGTCGTGCCTCCAAAACTCAAAATTCACACATTGTGCACTTTGATGAGCATCTTCATCTTGCTGCTAATAAAACACCCTGGATACTGACAATCCAAAATGCCTATCGTTTCAGCGTAAGTATAAAATGTGAGCTCCTATTGTCAGTCGTGCCTCCAAAACTCAAAATTCACACATTGTGCACTTTGATGAGCATCTTCATCTTGCTGCTAATGAAACACCCTGGATACTGACAATCCAAAATGCCTATCGTTTCAGCTGAAGTATAAAATGTGAGCTCCTATTGTCAGTCGTGCCTCCAAAACTCAAAATTCACACATTGTGCACTTTGATGAGCATCTTCATTTTGCTGCTAATGAAACGCGTTGGATACTGACAATCCAAAATGCCTATCGTTTCAGCTTAAGTATAAAATGTGAGCTCCTATTGTCAGTCGTGCCTCCAAAAGTCAAAAT
This sequence comes from Eutreptiella sp. 'Long Island Sound 2002', assembly GCA_964036045.1. Classification (NCBI taxonomy): domain Eukaryota; phylum Euglenozoa; class Euglenophyceae; order Eutreptiales; family Eutreptiaceae; genus Eutreptiella; species Eutreptiella sp. 'Long Island Sound 2002'. Next base: position 49,054,590 of record OZ038387.1, on the reverse strand, counting down.
TCACACATTGTGCACTTTGATGAGCATCTTCATCTTGCTGCTAATGAAACGCTTTGGATACTGACAATCCAAAATGCCTATCGTTTCAGCTTAAGTATAAAATGTGAGCTCCTATTGTCAGTCGTGCCTCCAAAACTCAAAATTCACACATTGTGCACTTTGATGATCATCTTCATCTTGCTGCTAATGAAACACCCTGGATACGGACAATCCAAAATGCCTATCGTTTCAGCTTAAGTATAAAATGTGAGCTCCTATTGTCAGTCGTGCCTCCAAAACTCAAAATTCACACATTGTGCACTTTGGTAAGCATCTTCATTTTGCGGCTAATGAAACGCTTTGGATACTGACAATCCAAAATGCCTATCGTTGCAGCTGAAGTATAAAATGTGAGCTCCTATTGTCAGTCGTGCCTCCAAAACTCAAAATTCACACATTGTGCACTTTGGTAAGCATCTTCATTTTGCTGCTAAAGAAACGCTTTGGATACTGACAATCCAAAATGCCTATCGTTTCAGCTTAAGTATAAAATGTGAGCTCCTATTGTCAGTCGTGCCTCCAAAACTCAAAATTCACACATTGTGCACTTTGATGAGCATCTTCATCTTGCTGCTAATGAAACACCCTGGATACGGACAATCCAAAATGCCTATCGTTTCAGCTTAAGTATAAAATGTGAGCTCCTATTGTCAGTCGTGCCTCCAAAACTCAAAATTCACACATTGTGCACTTTGATGAGCATCTTCATCTTGCTGCTAATGAAACACCCTGGATACTGACAATCCAAAATGCCTATCGTTTCAGCGTAAGTATAAAATGTGAGCTCCTATTGTCAGTCGTGCCTCCAAAACTCAAAATTCACACATTGTGCACTTTGATGAGCATCTTCATCTTGCTGCTAATGAAACACCCTGGATACTGACAATCCAAAATGCCTATCGTTTCAGCTGAAGTATAAAATGTGAGCTCCTATTGTCAGTTGTGCCTCCAAAACTCAAAATTCACACATTGTGCACTTTGATGAGCATCTTCATTTTGCTGCTAATGAAACGCGTTGGATACTGACAATCCAAAATGCCTATCGTTTCAGCTTAAGTATAAAATGTGAGCTCCTATTGTCAGTCGTGCCTCCAAAACTCAAAATTCACACATTGTGCACTTTGATGAGCATCTTCATCTTGCTGCTAATGAAACGCTTTGGATACTGACAATCCAAAATGCCTATCGTTTCAGCTTAAGTATAAAATGTGAGCTCCTATTGTCAGTCGTGCCTCCAAAACTCAAAATTCACACATTGTGCACTTTGATGATCATCTTCATCTTGCTGCTAATGAAACACCCTGGATACGGACAATCCAAAATGCCTATCGTTTCAGCTTAAGTATAAAATGTGAGCTCCTATTGTCAGTCGTGCCTCCAAAACTCAAAATTCACACATTGTGCACTTTGGTAAGCATCTTCATTTTGCGGCTAATGAAACGCTTTGGATACTGACAATCCAAAATGCCTATCGTTGCAGCTGAAGTATAAAATGTGAGCTCCTATTGTCAGTCGTGCCTCCAAAACTCAAAATTCACACATTGTGCACTTTGGTAAGCATCTTCATTTTGCTGCTAAAGAAACGCTTTGGATACTGACAATCCAAAATGCCTATCGTTTCAGCTTAAGTATAAAATGTGAGCTCCTATTGTCAGTCGTGCCTCCAAAACTCAAAATTCACACATTGTGCACTTTGATGAGCATCTTCATCTTGCTGCTAATGAAACACCCTGGATACGGACAATCCAAAATGCCTATCGTTTCAGCTTAAGTATAAAATGTGAGCTCCTATTGTCAGTCGTGCCTCCAAAACTCAAAATTCACACATTGTGCACTTTGATGATCATCTTCATCTTGCTGCTAATGAAACACCCTGGATACGGACAATCCAAAATGCCTATCGTTGCAGCTTAAGTATAAAATGTGAGCTCCTATTGTCAGTCGTGCCTCCAAACTCAAAATTCACACATTGTGCACTTTGATGATCATCTTCATCTTGCTGCTAATGAAACACCCTGGATACTGACAATCCAAAATGCCTATCGTTTCAGCTTAAGTATAAAATGTGAGCTCCTATTGTCAGTCGTGCCTCCAAACTCAAAATTCACACATTGTGCACTTTGATGATCATCTTCATCTTGCTGCTAATGAAACACCCTGGATACGGACAATCCAAAATGCCTATCGTTTCAGCTTAAGTATAAAATGTGAGCTCCTATTGTCAGTCGTGCCTCCAAAACTCAAAATTCACACATTGTGCACTTTGATGAGCATCTTCATCTTGCTGCTAATGAAACGCTTTGGATACTGACAATCCAAAATGCCTATCGTTGCTGGTGAAGTATAAAATGTGAGCTCCTATTGTCAGTCGTGCCTCCAAAACTCAAAATTCACACATTGTGCACTTTGATGAGCATCTTCATCTTGCTGCTAATGAAACACCCTGGATACTGACAATCCAAAATGCCTATCGTTTCAGCTTAAGTATAAAATGTGAGCTCCTATTGTCAGTCGTGCCTCCAAACTCAAAATTCACACATTGTGCACTTTGATGATCATCTTCATCTTGCTGCTAATGAAACACCCTGGATACTGACAATCCAAAATGCCTATCGTTTCAGCGTAAGTATAAAATGTGAGCTCCTATTGTCAGTCGTGCCTCCAAAACTCAAAATTCACACATTGTGCACTTTGATGATCATCTTCATCTTGCTGCTAATGAAACGCTTTGGATACTGACAATCCAAAATGCCTATCGTTTCAGCTGAAGTATAAAATGTGAGCTCCTATTGTCAGTCGTGCCTCCAAACTCAAAATTCACACATTGTGCACTTTGATGGTCATCTTCATCTTGCTGCTAATGAAACGCTTTGGATACTGACAATCCAAAATGCCTATCGTTGCAGCTTAAGTATAAAATGTGAGCTCCTATTGTCAGTCGTGCCTCCAAAACTCAAAATTCACACATTGTGCACTTTGATGAGCATCTTCATTTTGCTGCTAATGAAACGCGTTGGATACTGACAATCCAAAATGCCTATCGTTTCAGCTTAAGTATAAAATGTGAGCTCCTATTGTCAGTCGTGCCTCCAAAACTCAAAATTCACACATTGTGCACTTTGATGAGCATCTTCATCTTGCTGCTAATGAAACGCTTTGGATACTGACAATCCAAAATGCCTATCGTTTCAGCTTAAGTATAAAATGTGAGCTCCTATTGTCAGTCGTGCCTCCAAAACTCAAAATTCACACATTGTGCACTTTGATGATCATCTTCATCTTGCTGCCAATGAAACACCCTGGATACTGACAATCCAAAATGCCTATCGTTTCAGCTGAAACATAAAATGTGAGCTCCTATTGTCAGTCGTGCCTCCAAAACTCAAAATTCACACATTGTGCACTTTGGTAAGCATCTTCATTTTGCTGCTAATGAAACACCCTGGATACTGACAATCCAAAATGCCTATCGTTTCAGCTGAAGTATAAAATGTGAGCTCCTATTGTCAGTCGTGCCTCCAAAACTCAAAATTCACACATTGTGCACTTTGATGATCATCTTCATCTTGCTGCTAATGAAACACCCTGGATACTGACAATCCAAAATGCCTATCGTTTCAGCTTAAGTCTAAAATGTGAGCTCCTATTGTCAGTTGTGCCTCCAAAACTCAAAATTCACACATTGTGCACTTTGATGAGCATCTTCATCTTGCTGCTAATGAAACACCCTGGATACTGACAATCCAAAATGCCTATCGTTTCAGCGTAAGTATAAAATGTGAGCTCCTATTGTCAGTCGTGCCTCCAAACTCAAAATTCACACATTGTGCACTTTGATGATCATCTTCATCTTGCTGCTAATGAAACACCCTGGATACTGACAATCCAAAATGCCTATCGTTGCAGGTGAAGTATAAAATGTGAGCCTCTATTGTCAGTCGTGCCTCCAAAACTCAAAATTCACACATTGTGCACTTTGATGAGCATCTTCATCTTGCTGCTAATGAAACACCCTGGATACTGACAATCCAAAATGCCTATCGTTTCAGCGTAAGTATAAAATGTGAGCTCCTATTGTCAGTCGTGCCTCCAAACTCAAAATTCACACATTGTGCACTTTGATGATCATCTTCATCTTGCTGCTAATGAAACACCCTGGATACTGACAATCCAAAATGCCTATCGTTTCAGCTTAAGTATAAAATGTGAGCTCCTATTGTCAGTCGTGCCTCCAAACTCAAAATTCACACATTGTGCACTTTGATGATCATCTTCATCTTGCTGCTAATGAAACACCCTGGATACTGACAATCCAAAATGCCTATCGTTTCAGCTGAAGTATAAAATGTGAGCTCCTATTGTCAGTCGTGCCTCCAAAACTCAAAATTCACACCTTGTGCACTTTGATGAGCATCTTCATCTTGCTGCTAATGAAACGCTTTGGATACTGACAATCCAAAATGCCTATCGTTTCAGCTTAAGTATAAAATGTGAGCTCCTATTGTCAGTCGTGCCTCCAAAACTCAAAATTCACACATTGTGCACTTTGATGAGCATCTTCATTTTGCTGCTAATGAAACACCCTGGATACTGACAATCCAAAATGCCTATCGTTTCAGCTTAAGTATAAAATGTGAGCTCCTATTGTCAGTCGTGCCTCCAAACTCAAAATTCACACATTGTGCACTTTGATGATCATCTTCATCTTGCTGCTAATGAAACACCCTGGATACTGACAATCCAAAATGCCTATCGTTTCAGCTGAAGTATAAAATGTGAGCTCCTATTGTCAGTCGTGCCTCCAAAACTCAAAATTCACACATTGTGCACTTTGATGAGCATCTTCATTTTGCTGCTAATGAAACGCGTTGGATACTGACAATCCAAAATGCCTATCGTTTCAGCTTAAGTATAAAATGTGAGCTCCTATTGTCAGTCGTGCCTCCAAAACTCAAAATTCACACATTGTGCACTTTGATGAGCATCTTCATCTTGCTGCTAATGAAACGCGTTGGATACTGACAATCCAAAATGCCTATCGTTTCAGCTTAAGTATAAAATGTGAGCTCCTATTGTCAGTCGTGCCTCCAAAACTCAAAATTCACACATTGTGCACTTTGATGAGCATCTTCATCTTGCTGCTAATGAAACGCGTTGGATACTGACAATCCAAAATGCCTATCGTTTCAGCTTAAGTATAAAATGTGAGCTCCTATTGTCAGTCGTGCCTCCAAAACTCAAAATTCACACATTGTGCACTTTGATGAGCATCTTCATTTTGCTGCTAATGAAACGCGTTGGATACTGACAATCCAAAATGCCTATCGTTTCAGCGTAAGTATAAAATGTGAGCTCCTATTGTCAGTCGTGCCTCCAAAACTCAAAATTCACACATTGTGCACTTTGGTAAGCATCTTCACTTTGCTGCTAATGAAACGCTTTGGATACTGACAATCCAAAATGCCTATCGTTTCAGCTTAAGTATAAAATGTGAGCTCCTATTGTCAGTCGTGCCTCCAAAACTCAAAATTCACACATTGTGCACTTTGATGATCATCTTCATCTTGCTGCTAATGAAACACCCTGGATACTGACAATCCAAAATGCCTATCGTTGCAGGTGAAGTATAAAATGTGAGCTCCTATTGTCAGTCGTGCCTCCAAAACTCAAAATTCACACATTGTGCACTTTGATGAGCATCTTCATCTTGCTGCTAATGAAACACCCTGGATACTGACAATCCAAAATGCCTATCGTTTCAGCTTAAGTATAAAATGTGAGCTCCTATTGTCAGTCGTGCCTCCAAACTCAAAATTCACACATTGTGCACTTTGATGAGCATCTTCATCTTGCTGCTAATGAAACACCCTGGATACTGACAATCCAAAATGCCTATCGTTGCAGGTGAAGTATAAAATGTGAGCTCCTATTGTCAGTCGTGCCTCCAAAACTCAAAATTCACACATTGTGCACTTTGATGATCATCTTCATCTTGCTGCTAATGAAACACCCTGGATACTGACAATCCAAAATGCCTATCGTTTCAGCTTAAGTATAAAATGTGAGCTCCTATTGTCAGTCGTGCCTCCAAACTCAAAATTCACACATTGTGCACTTTGATGATCATCTTCATCTTGCTGCTAATGAAACACCCTGGATACTGACAATCCAAAATGCCTATCGTTTCAGCTTAAGTATAAAATGTGAGCTCCTATTGTCAGTCGTGCCTCCAAACTCAAAATTCACACATTGTGCACTTTGATGATCATCTTCATCTTGCTGCTAATGAAACACCCTGGATACTGACAATCCAAAATGCCTATCGTTGCAGGTGAAGTATAAAATGTGAGCTCCTATTGTCAGTCGTGCCTCCAAAACTCAAAATTCACACATTGTGCACTTTGATGAGCATCTTCATCTTGCTGCTAATGAAACACCCTGGATACTGACAATCCAAAATGCCTATCGTTTCAGCTTAAGTATAAAATGTGAGCTCCTATTGTCAGTCGTGCCTCCAAACTCAAAATTCACACATTGTGCACTTTGATGATCATCTTCATCTTGCTGCTAATGAAACACCCTGGATACTGACAATCCAAAATGCCTATCGTTTCAGCTGAAGTATAAAATGTGAGCTCCTATTGTCAGTCGTGCCTCCAAAACTCAAAATTCACACATTGTGCACTTTGATGAGCATCTTCATTTTGCTGCTAATGAAACGCGTTGGATACTGACAATCCAAAATGCCTATCGTTTCAGCTTAAGTATAAAATGTGAGCTCCTATTGTCAGTCGTGCCTCCAAAACTCAAAATTCACACATTGTGCACTTTGATGATCATCTTCATCTTGCTGCTAATGAAACGCTTTGGATACTGACAATCCAAAATGCCTATCGTTTCAGCGTAAGTATAAAATGTGAGCTCCTATTGTCAGTCGTGCCTCCAAACTCAAAATTCACACATTGTGCACTTTGATGATCATCTTCATCTTGCTGCTAATGAAACACCCTGGATACTGACAATCCAAAATGCCTATCGTTTCAGCTTAAGTATAAAATGTGAGCTCCTATTGTCAGTCGTGCCTCCAAAACTCAAAATTCACACCTTGTGCACTTTGATGAGCATCTTCATCTTGCTGCTAATGAAACGCTTTGGATACTGACAATCCAAAATGCCTATCGTTTCAGCTTAAGTATAAAATGTGAGCTCCTATTGTCAGTCGTGCCTCCAAAACTCAAAATTCACACATTGTGCACTTTGATGAGCATCTTCATCTTGCTGCTAATGAAACACCCTGGATACTGACAATCCAAAATGCCTATCGTTGCAGCGTAAGTATAAAATGTGAGCTCCTATTGTCAGTCGTGCCTCCAAACTCAAAATTCACACATTGTGCACTTTGATGAGCATCTTCATCTTGCTGCTAATGAAACACCCCGGATACGGACAATCCAAAATGCCTATCGTTGTAGCTGAGGGATACCATGTGAACTCATTTCGTCAGACGGTGGGTTCGTGCCATGTCTTTGGCATTGAGACCCACACAGACCATTTTCTTCACAAAAATTTCCAGGGGTAATGGGGGGGGGGGGGGGGCAGGGGATGGCTGCTCTGCTCCGCGGCACGTCGCAGTCGGGACTCCGCGCACCCCGACCCGTGGCTGCCGCTGCGTTGTGCCGCGGGTGGTTGGCACCGTGGTTCTGTGGGCTCTTCCGTTGCTCTGTGCCGCGGCACGTCGCCGCTGCCATCGGGGGGTGGGGTGGGGGGGGGGGGGCAGGGGTGCATTGGAAGGGGGAAGGTTACCCTCCCCACCCCTTCAGGGCGCCCAGCCTATGCCCAGCCGCTGTCTCCCTGACGGCAAGCGCCGGCTTCAATGGCATTTTGTAACCGACAGTAACCACCCCCTACCGCTTCGGCAACCTCCTCCAACCGCCTGTCTAACCGCTTCTGGGGCCGCCTCTGAGGCCCCTTGCCGTCCAGTGCATCCCTGGGGAGGGCCCAATACGCAGCGACACAGCGAATGGCACAGGGGAGGGCCGGACCTTGAAGATGTTGGCCATGGACTTGCTGGTCAACTGGTCGGAGCAGTTGAACACGTACACGGGCTTCCCCAATTGGGACCCCAGATCCTTCGTGGTCTCGGTCTTGCCCGTGCCCGCGGGCCCGGACGGGGCCCCGCCCATCTTCAGGTGCAGGCTCTGGGTCAACGTGATGTAGATCCGGTCCGTCAGGGGCGTGATCACGAGGCGCGCCGCGTTGCCCAGGTACTCATATCTGTCGGCGGGGGACAGCAAAGCTCAGGGCCAGTGTAAAGGTGGGCGATGGATGGGACCGGGACGGAGAAGTCCTAGAAAAGGGAGGGGGGGGATCTGGCGTACCCCCCCCCCCCACCAAACCACCCATCCACCAGGGGAGGCCGAGTTTTCGTTTCCGGGGGGGGGGGGGGGCGATAGAGCCCTCCGGCCGGACCCCCCCCTCCCCCAATTGACAGGACCCCCAAAATCCTACCGAGTCTGACCCCCAGGCCTTGGAGGTGACCCAGACCCAAAAATCAGGAAAAAAAGAAATGGGATTTTTGGAATCAGCGCGTCGAGGGGGTTCAGAAAAGTCATCATTTGCCATATATTTGGTGAAAAAAAAATCGACCAATTTTAGTGCTCAAAAAAATTTTCGGCGCCAGACTTCATAATGACTGATTAATGGTGCCTGTCAATTGAGCCCTTTTCCCGAACCCCCCCCCCCCAGTTTTGGGGGGCTCTATTGACCCCCCCCCCCCCCCCCCCGGAAGTGAAAACCCGACATGCCCAGTGTAGCACATAGCGGTAAACCCCCCCCAATGACGAGTGCGGGGGGTCACGGATGAGCACTCAGGTATGGTGAAGAGGCAGCATGCGCAGATCGGCGGGATGCAGTCCTCAGTGCTGCCCATGCCCCATTGACTGCACACTACCTCCCACCTCTTCCACCGATGTGGCTCACATCAACACCAACACCGGCATCATTCTTGGAGGTAACATTCGCCCCCGTCCCCCCTTTTCCCCCCGTTTGGCCACGCCAATTACTTGCCTCTTCCAGGTCTCCCACCATTGGGACCCTATCGACCCCTGTTCTTCCTGCGTGCAATGCCGCTTCTTGTTCTGCCTCGTGGACACAGGGCGTATGCGTGCGGGCGGGCGTCCTCGGGGCGGGGGGACGACGGCGGAGGGATACCACGCAGGAGATGGGCACAGAGCTCCAGGGGGACTCTGATCGGCGGAGGGCGGCGCAGGGCGGGCAGTACGTCCCTCCCCGCCCCACCGCACATCCACAGGGCATACCCGTACACAAAGCAGGTGTCACAGATCTCTATGAAGCAGTCCCGGGCCTTGTCGTCCCAGCGCTGCCGCAGCTGCCGCTGCCATCCAAACGAGGCCTCCGAATCGATCTTGTGGGCGATGAGGTCCAGCACAATGTCGCGGTTGTGGACGTCGTACGTCACGAGGTTCATGATCTTCTGGCGCTCCCCATCCGGCAACTGCCCCTGCACCATCCCGATGAGGTTGCTGAGCTGGTCGTCCTGCTTCTTGCGGTAATCCTGGAATGACCGGATGAATGCGGTGGGCGCAGGCCACGCGTCTCGCAGCCGAAGGGTCTTGATTGGGTGACAAGCAGACCACGGCCTACCGTTACCCGGGGGGTTGGGGGGGATGGCAGCCTGGGCTCCTCCGCCTGACCAAGCCCTCCACCCACATCAGAAAATTTTTTTTCAGGAAAAAATGAACTTTATCAAAGGGGCCCGAACTTGGAGGTCGATTTCAAGTACAAACTTTTTTTTTGGCCTCTGACCCCCCCCCCCCCCCCCGTAAGGCTGTGGGTAAAATTCGCCACTAACACGTGGCCTGGGCGGGTGGCTTTCTGATTCCTTCGGGTTGAGAATTGTGGCGACCCCGTGTCTGAGAGCGGGCACCCACCCACAAACTCTGTTACTGCGGCCGTTGGGGAATACTGCAAGCAGTCCATGTTTTCGCTTCACTGCGCACCGCGCTGCACCCACCAACACCCGCTGCTGCCCCATTTCCGTCGCCGATCTCTTACTTCATGGCCAGATCACCCTTGATGTCTCTGCACCTCCGCTGTTCCTTCATGCTTCCCCTGTATCAGTCCCAGTTTTCCCAGGTCGCCAAAGGGTTACGCCCCACGGTATGAGTTGTAGAAATACCCTTCAATGATAAGGGATGGGCGTGTTGGGGGCGTGCCATGAAGTTTGGGGGGGCCTTCCGGCCCACCCCTTCAAAAGAGCTCTTGTGACCAAGGCCCTTGACGACTGGCCGACAAGGGGTCCAAGGGGGGGGAGGGGTGATTCAAAATGATCCCCATGACGCGCTGACCATTTTGAGGCACGCATCATGGGGCAGAATCTTTCCTGACAACTTTCTGTCCGGGCCAGTTCGCCATACGATTTGAAGATGGTTTTCTGAATCGAAACATGCTTCTGAGCCCCTGTTGCAACACCCCCCAATACAATTTTCACCTGCCACGATCACTCGGGGCATTTGTTTGATGGTAAGCGATACAGATCTGCATTCTGACGTCCGGAATTCCTTGTTCCCAATGATGCCAGGCCCCGACACCGCGAGCCGCAGGCACTTGTCGACTGCGTGCCCCCCATGCACACCTCGGCTCTACAAAATGCAATGGACGCCCCGTTCAATTCAATCCGCAACCCGAATTATTCACACAACGCATTATCACTTTCAGAATATCGTCACAAGACTCAACAGGGGACCCAACGTGGCGACACACAGACACAGGGAGTGGCCTGGCCGACCCCAGGCACTGGCTGACTGGAGTGGGTGTATGAATGGGTGTATGAAGCCTGGCCCCATCCAGCGTTTGAGGAGGTGAGCCCCCCGAATGGGGCTCTGTACATGCCCTTCGGCCTTTCTGGCCCTGAGAAACCGGACGGACCATCACAAGCAACGATACCTTCATTGCAGACTCGTTCCCCTCCTCCAGCACGACGAAGGCGTTGCTTACTTCTGAAGTCCACATGATTTGGCACGTCACCAGCACAATCTGCGCAGGGAAGTCCTTCAGCCAAACCTCCCGTGCCTTCTCCACGTACGATGTGATGGCCCCCTCCAGAATGCTCTACAAACAAAGCACGCAGCAGTGAGCCTGGCATGCGCTGAACAGGGGATGGAAGCAATGGGAAAGAGCCGCAAGTGCCGCAGGGTACGGGGAATGGGCTTCGATGTTCGGTCAAGGAAAAGGCAAGGAAACAAAAAAACTCCATACACCATCACTTTCTGTGAAGGAGAGACTATGGCCCCCACTGTTTTGACATCAAGCTAAACCCTGGGTCGGAGTCGCCGTGTTGGAGTTTGAGCCAGAGCTGGAGTCTGAGTCGGGGGAGGATGTGGACAAGTCACTGGGAACCCACTGTATAGGTGGGTTGTGTCGTGTGGCTTTGCCCCAAAGATGCGCTTGGGGAAATGGTCCACGGAACAAATGGTTGGTACTTCACGTGGCACATATCGATGAACCGCTGAATGTGAAACACAACATAGACCATTCACTCGAGTGGCACGGTATGCTCCTCTATCCCCAACTTGGTGCATACGTCACGGCACACACCCCAATGCCGTACCAGGGACTCCAAAGCGGAGAGGAGTGGGACACTTCCTGGAGCACCATGTGCAGCAATTTTGAAAAGCGGAATGAAAGGGACAACCCCAAAAATGATATGAAAAAATGGTACATAGAATTATACCACATATAAAATCTGCTTAGATGCACCGCAACGACAATTCCCCTGTTTAGGGGAAACTGCCGAACCCACACGGACAAATCGTGTCTCAACAAATGTAGCACCGGACAAAATACACCACATTTTGTCCAACGACAAAAGACCAGGGTTGGTTCTCACTGTTGAAGGGGACCCATTAGCCCAAAGAAATGGTGTGATGAGGGTCCAGTGGGCTCAGGCCCACACATTCGATTCCTCGGGCTTTGGTGCTGTTTGCGTTGCCTCACTTGCGTTTGCTTCACTTGAACAGATTGCTGCAGCCCACAAATCCCGCTGAACACTACTGCATTGTGCAAGGGACCGGTCCACTAAAGAATGTTGCATGTTCAACTGAAAGTGGCAGAAAGCGCAATCTGCAGGTGGGAGGGACAAAATGGTTGCGTGAAGACATTGCAGTTAAAATCCGTGGGACAAATTACTCCACAATCCCTACAATTCATGGGACAAATTACGCCACAAAGGGCCATACTAAAATTTTCCAGGCATGATTGTCACATAATCAACCCCCTGCTGTAGGAAGAGAAGGGAGGGGGGCTGCCAAAAGCCAACTTGGGTGGTTGGGTGGGGGTGGGGCGACTCAATAAAGGTGGGGTACACTTGCGGAATGGTTCTTCTTCTGGTTTACGCACTTGGTTGTGTGTGTTGGCGGGAGCTGAGACCCAACAATCTGTGGACCAAAATCCACTTGACTCTGTTGTATTTGATTGTGATCTCGTTTCTGATGAACATTTTGTTGGACCCTGGAACAGGGGCTCCTCGACAAATTCGCACTCCAGGGGCTCCTGGACATTCTCTCACTCTAGCACAAGGCTAGAGCGGGGGGATACCCCAGGCAGCGGAAAGTTTGTGGGCAGGAAGCCGATTGGTAGACCATTAGCAAATCTACTGCTGTCCACATGCAGCCACTCCACAGAAGGTACTGCGCACTTTTGTTGCGGCACATTCCACTTTCGATGAGCGAAATTGCACCTTGAAAGGCCATTCCTAACTTTTTGCTGCGCCCCCCAAAAGACCATTTGATATCACTAGTCTTGTTTTGAGTGTCTGTGTTACTGTTGGAATTTTAGTGCCCCTTGTCACAAAGGAGAGTTCATTTGAGGTGAGCTGCATGGCAACTTGGGTCCAAAGAGCATTTCAGGTTCTGTGAAACTGATGGACACAGGGGAGTGCCCACTTGAGGACCCAGGGCGGTTCCCCCTCGTTGTTTGCCCAGAAAGCATGCAGCCTGAAACCGCTGCACGGCTGTACACTTGACCCTCTGTGACGCTCTACGGCTCAGTCATGAACTTAGATAAGCATTGCCCTGGAACTCAGCAGGACACAGCGTTCGTTTGGGCGTTGACCGTTTGGCAGCAGCGTTTGAGAACAGATGAGTTGGCGAGCACAACTTGCACTTTGGTGGAGAGGGGGCAAATGGTGGATTAAAAAGGCAAAAGGCAAGAGGGTTCGGGCTTGGGAGTGAAAGACAGACACCTTGATGGATGCATGGCTGGTGGACAGCACCGCATTCAACCAGACCTCGACGTTTCCGGTGCAGTCAACTCCATTGACCAACGCCAAATATTCCCCTTCTTTGCTCACAATCCCTACGGCCGTGGGACCAAGCCCCAAAGGTTGCGATTCTGGGTCCTCCACGAAGCAAAGGCTCTTAAACGATTGGAATATCTTCGGGATATGTCTTTGGATCAAATGGCAGCATTGCCCACCTGTTTGGAACAAGGCAAAGAAGCAACAACCACAAGCCCGACGGCAGGCAACCCCCAAAACCCTGCCCCAGTCGTGCACCGTAATCCGTACAACTGATTTTTGGTGATCCAGTGGCGTGAATGACGTGCCTCAGGTCGAAAAATGGGAGCCTCCGGCAATGCGGGACTGGCTTAGGGATTTGCTCATAAGCCGTCCTGTTGCACGTTACTATCGTTTCCGCCCACACACCACGGCGCCAAGTGCAGGATGCTGGTGGCATTTCATCTCTTGTGGCGTCGCTGGATCGCCGCATGGGCAGCGATCCAGCCGCCCATAGTGTTGCGTGTTGAATTGTGCTGGTCCACTGTGCACCTCCACTTGGCTTGCCCAAAAGGCTCAGCGCCTGTGCCGGTTTGCACTTCAGAGTGTCTGCACTGGTTTGGATTTCCCGGAGGAATCCGTCCATACTGCTTGTCTGACGGTAGGGAAACAGATTTTTGGTGAGCTACAGGTGCAGCTTCAGCCCCTTGGCATCCCTCCCATGCTGGCGCCGGCAACTTCACACTGGGCAGGGGGCGAGGGGCTGGCCAACCGCGTGAAATTGAAATTTTGTCCCATTGCTCACGATCGCAGCTTTCTGCCCTCATGGCGTCCACTCACCACTCAGTCATTGCCAACTTGTCAAGGGACAGTGGGGACCCCGGCCTGGCACACCTGCTATGCGCCTGCACAGCAGGCAGCCCACATGCTGTGCAGACTTGCCACTAGTGTCCAGCAGATCAGACATGATCCGATGGAGCTGCGTCCTACCGAGTTATGCACTTGGTGCAGCTGGTTCCTACTGAGTTTCGGGTGCGACAGCAGCGGACGTTACTGAGTGGCACATGGGATGGGGCTGAGTCCCAACGGAACTCCCCTGCCGGACCAGACATGCCACTAGCGTCTGCCAGGGAAACTAGTTCTCAGTAAAAATTGGCCCCGTATCAAAGGCCACTCAGTAATACCCGCCCCCCCCCCGCACCACCAGAACTCAGTAGGAACGTGCTGCGTCCAGCGTGTGGCTCAGTAGGACCCTGCTCCATCCGATGATGTCTGAGCCGGCAGACGCTGGTGGCAAGTCTGTGCCGGACGCTGGCGGCATGTCTACTGCTGCATTGTGCAGCAAGTGCCAGATGGAGTGACGTTGCTTTCTCCCCGACAACAGCAACACAAATGAGCCAAAGATGTCTTCGCTGGCAGTATTCTTCACCACGAGGGTCCACCCCGGTGCTCTTGAGAACCCCCCCAGAATCTCCAATTACAGCAGCGGTGTGCCGCTCCAAAACACTTTGTCCATGGTGTCGCTGGTGAAGTGTGCTCCCTGCGCCATACTTCAGGCGGTTCCTGGTGGTACACCAACTGCCAGGAGGGCAGTAAGATTACAGGGCTCCCCCCCCCCCCCCCTGGGCGCCGCATCCTGGCTGTAGAAGATCCACCAAACCTCTATGTTAGCCCACGGCTTCTGTTTCCCCTTGGTGCCGGGGTGTGGCACCAACACATGAAGGATCCACACTGCAGTGGGGCCGTGTGGGGGGGGGGGGGGTTGGCACGAGTCCATGGCGTTGGTTTGCTTGCCGTTGGCGGCGCCCATTGGCCTCTCACCACTGCACATTCCCACCCTCTGGGGTCCGAACGTGTTTTGCTTGTGTCAACGGAGCCCTCGGATGACTTGTACTGTTTGACTACTCCGGGGTCGGCTGTCCCGGAGACGGGCTGTTGTTGTGTGGGGGGGGGGGGGGGGGCTGGAATTTGGGGGTTAGAGCGGACCTACAGTACTCTCCTACTGGCGCCAGCAAGTACCGGTCACAAGGGAGGCATGCACAAATGCATTTGTCGGAGGGCGCGGTGATTGGGGATACATTCGAGAAAACGAATCGGCAATACCTTTGGAGAGGATGTCCAGCAGATCAGGAATCGACACAAAATACAGACGCGGAAAAGCCTGCCGCTTCTGTTCAAGATACTCGTCCAATGCACTCTCACAAGTGGCCAGTTGCTGCTGCAACTGTGACAAAGTGGACTCAAGATTCTCCGCAGAGCTGAGGTCGATGATGTTGGGTATTTTGTAGGCCTGCCGCAGTGTGGCCTTCATGCGCGCATCGATTTGCTCGAACAGTTTCGTCTTCTGCAACAGAGGTCAAATACCGTCATCTCAGCTGGCAGCCGTTCGACATTGAAACGCCCCAGCCAAGCGTGTGTGCACTTGATGACACACACGCAACAACATATCATTGATTTACGCAGCGCCAACTCCGGCGTTCATTAGGCACAGTTATCGAGCTGCTGAAACTTCAGCCTCTGACAACAATTGTAGCACTGGCACCAGCATTCGTTGCAGCATGGCACCAGTTCCCAGGCCATGCACCGCACAGCCACAGCAAACGTGCAAGTCCGGTGCTAGTTCCCGACCCCCAGTCACTGCACTTTGAAGCAACTTTGATGAGATGACGACTCAACAAAATCGGGCAAAAGCGGTTGAAGGTTGGCATGTGACCGCACTGCCGCGCCTCCCTCTCTCCTCTACTTTTCCGGCCACAAGCGATCTGGTGTCAACACCTTTGAGCACACGAAAAGAGCCCTCAGCTACACCGGTTGTCTTGCGTTGTGTGGGTCAGGTCCTTGGGCCAACAACCCAAGGCTGTGGAACTCTGCTGCAGCACTTCAAAATATCACAGCCCTCAGAGGGTGGCCATGGGCAATCTCCTGTAAATTCCCCATTCACTCAAAAGCTGTTTCTACGTGGCATCATAAAAACACTCCCGTGCAATGCTCCAATCCGGGGGGCATGAAGCGCAGCGTGGTGATCAAGAACAACAACAACAGCAACAACAATGTGAACATGCAACGCAAGCAGACCTCTGGCAACTGCTCTTTGATATCCTGGGAACCCAAGAAAATTGTCTTCAGATACATCCACGTGTGCTGCACCTCGGAGAATAAATTCATTATGAGCTCAACCTTTGCTATGATCCCCTGGAGACCAAAATTGTGTCACAGGGCTGCGAAGGGGAAACACAGTACACGCAAAACCCTGGCAGAGAGGTGCAGAAATGAGACACACCACAGCGGCAGAGATTGAAAGAAATCAGGGAAACCTGCCGCGGGAATGTTACACAGCTATTTGCCCCTTGGAAGCTGCGAGGCCTTTGTCCAGGCGAAAGCCATCAGAAAATTCAGCATGAAAAGAGCACCATGGGCACAACATGGGTCTCGCGGTCCAAGGCAGCAGCGGCAGGGGGGCAAGGGGTGCCATAAAGGCTAAATACATATGCCAATTATTACTTCCGTGTGTACGCACTAGTTTTACTTTTTTCCCTGGTTTGACTGTTTACTAATTTGACTAGTTTGACTGTTTGCCTTGCTTGTTCCAAGACAGTGAAATTTGGAGGGTGCTCACCACCAGGGGGGTCCCTAAGGGGGAAAAAAGGGTTCTAAAACTACGGTTTCCCAAAAAAACTGCGGGTACTACATGTATTCAACCATTAGTTCCTAAAACTACTTGTGAAACAAGCCAACACCATCAAAAGAACACCATGAACCCTGAGAGGATCGGGAAGGAATCAAACCCTTGATGGGCACAGAAACGGTCTGCTTACCGCCTTCCTGTGGGGGACGATCTTGGGGACTGGCACTACCATCTTCTCACAATGCACACCTGCCAGCGAAAGACGTCACTTGCATAAATGGACAAAAAGCGGTTGGTAGCCAGATTCTGGAGGATCACCTGTTGACAACATTATGGGGAGGTCTTTGAAGACCAATCGCTCACAATTAGGCAAAGAACCACGAGGCTAGCGAACAAACCCAGCAATACAGAAAAGGAGCACCCCTCAGCAGCACCTTCTTGCAGTGCATTGAGCCAAAGCAATTGGCAACAGATGTGCAATCTTGCAAGTGACTGCAATTGGCCGAAATTTCGGCAAAGTTAATTTGGTCACGGAGAAGCATCGCAATGATCATTCATGCAGAGTCATGGGCAAGCAAGCAGGGTGAGGGGCAGGTATGCAGGAGAATGAATCCGATTCCAGACACAATACCACACTCAGTGATAAATGAAATGCCTTCGACAGGTCACTGACCGGTTGGATTCAATCTTGCACCCACATTGCAAACACACATATCCACACCCACACACACACGATCAACGTGGCAAAAAAACAGGCAGCACGAAGGCCTGAGCACAATTCTCGTCAGGTGCAGCGGTTCATCATGGTGACAAGAGGCGGCACTAGGCCCCTTTCGAAAAAAAGTAGACACCCAGAAAGACACACACACACACACAACGCACTGACCTGATGCTCTTCCACAACCATCAGCAAATCTTCAGGTATCTTGAATGTCGGGAAATCTTGGTCCTCTTGGATCTCAAATTCAAAGTTCAAATCCTTCCAAATTATTTGCAGGTCCATCAATTGTTTTGAAATCTGCCCTTGCTTCACGGCCTGAGAATGTGGATGACACTGTGCATGCTTCATTCAGACCACGCAACGCGATGAAGCTTGCCTGGAATATCGCCAAAATGCCATGCCTGATGTACGTAATGAATTCACGTGGCCGCCAGACACGACCAACTTGATCCAACCAAAAGTCATCAGGCCACCGCCACCGTTGCGTACCTGTGCGCCCAGCAGCTGCAATCTACCAGGTACACTTCTTGAGAACCACGAGACACCACTTTTGAAAGGGTTGGTGCACTCAAAACCAGGGTCAAAACACTCTCCCGTTGGACGCAAGCCAAACCGAATCTCAAATGACTCATATTGGCCCAAAGACTGCTCTTTTCAATCCCCTTGCCAGTGCTGTACCCGCTCCATACCTTGTCCACTATCAAGCCCACGGCATCTACGTACTCATGCAGATTGAGTGACAGCAGCTGTGCCAAAGTGAAGCCTGACTGCAGATCGAAGTGGACGTTGGTACGGTCCATCAGCTCCTTCCAGTGCCTCTCTTTCATGGCCGAGTTCGACAGGCTTTGCACCAAAGGCAAGCAGACTAGAAAGTTCTTCATACACGTGTCAATGCCTGTGTACGCCGGCCAAGCCCGAGCTCGTTTGTCCAGGTTTCGGATCAGCTGAACGAACCTGCAAAGCGATGATTGATGCAGTTTGCAAAGACGACCGCCCACGCACACAGCCCACCATCCCCAAATTGCACATCCCCTTGTCCTATTGTCTGAGCCCTGGAACCAGAACGAAATTGTCTGCAATCTGTGCGAAGGAGTGGGGCTTGAGACAGCGAAGAGTGGGAGGAAAACGGATGGGGCGGGTTTGACCATCAACTCTCAAAGACAATGAACACCCCCAGCGCTGATGCCAACAACACCCGCAAACCACCGTCGCCTCCCTATCAACCCCGTCGGTTGGCATTGTATTTCACTGTATGTGTCCCTCTCGCTGCTATCACACACACTTTGGGTATGCAGAACCCAAAATGTGCACATTCGCAGCAATGCTCGAAAGAGCCAACGCGAACGCTGGCCACCGAATTGCCAGCGGGTGACCATCGGTGGTTGTGACTGCTAACATAACAGCAACTGCCTTAACCACAGACTACTCCCTTCCACACACCCCCTTGTGCCTGTCCATGATACCTGCCTGGAGAGGGTGTAATATTGACTGACAAGACATATGCTGTGGAAAAAAATGACAACGTGGTGTACTCACTCCCGACACCCTCACGTCATCTGGCTGTGAATGAAACACCCTGGTTAGCATCAAACCAGAATGCCTATCTTTGCAGCGTCTGAGGTACCGTTGCAGCCTGACTACTCAATCCTGTGACTTCAATGTCTGACAGCGTGTTGCACACATCTTGATGGAAGCCGACTCTGGCTCTCTCAAACAATCTTACCCAGTTGCCTCCATCCCTGAAAAAAGTAACTTGTGCATAAAAATATCGTTGGTGTGAGTATTTTTTTTATGCAACGTTAAGGTCGCTATGGGGTGCTGTACGGAACCGGCAAACATACATATTGCAATCGAGGCATCATTCTAAAAAAAATAGTACTCCCCTTTACTGTTAAAGGAACATTGCACGCAATAAAAATTTTGGAGTGTCCCGGAATTTTTTTCTGAAATTACATGATTTTACAGCAAAAAATTACACAATCAATGGGACACTAGTCCACAAAGACACTGTAACCATGAGGAGGACCCCGGTGCCGAAGGGATACATGGTTTTGTGGTACATGGCGATACAATTTTTTTTGTACTCGCGTTTCCAGCAAAACAAAATTACACACCTCATAGCATACACCCTCCCTCCGACCTCTGGCAGAATCAATGGTTTGGGACGCGCAAACACTGGGGCACTAAACTCCTCGGGAAGAAAAGCCAGGTATCAAAATTCCGCAACTCAAGGAGAAATAACTCTGGCTGTGGAACTAATGGGGTCGCTATCGTGACTGGTTCATGCCCAGCCAAACCTGACGCCGGTTGGGATTCTGGTGGATACCTCTGCACTTGATCCTCCATATCGTCAGTCTTGATAGCAGTGAAGGTGACAGACTGCCAGGCCTCCAATTGGTACAGGACTGTGGCAATCACGTCCCAGAGCTCCTTGAGAATCTGCAAATCCTGACGGCACTCTCGAATGCATTTGCCCTGGTGCACCATCAGCTGGAACAGCTCTTGGCGGCTCTGCACCCCCTCCAACCTCTTCTCAAAATGGGACACCTGTAAAATGTGACGCGGCAAGAAAGATCGCTGGGCCAGAAATGTAAAGAGGAGGCCACCCTAGCCCCGACAGTACCTGCCTACCCAGGAGGCTATGAAACCCATTGGGGGTACCAATGAAACCCCTTGGGGGTACCAATGAAACCCATTGGGGGTACCAATGAAACCCATTGGGGGTACCAATGAAACTCATAGCAGGTCTAAGCAATGTAACTCATTTCATGTATTTGCCCTTGTCATTGTCGTCCAGTGAGGGCAGTAGTGACAAAGCAAGAAGTTGCACCATCCCACCGGCTGGATGGCATGACCTGCAGCCATTCCCCATACCGGTGCTCCACTACAACAGCAACGGGTCCCTGGGCCAGTACCAAATATGACCGTCAGTATCAGGGCTGCCTTTCCAGGCATTTTGCCTTTGTTGTTGCTGATGGGGTGTGGCCCCACGTCCCTGTGCTGGAGAAACTTTCAAGCAGGCTACTGCCAGTGGATGGAAATTGGGGCATGAAATGTGGTGCAAGCTGCCATAGAGGGCATTGTGATCCGTGGGGGAAGCGACAGGGGCACTGGAGGTTGCTGGCAGCCAGGCAAGGGGCTAGAGAGGCCACTGGGTACTTTCAGCAAAGCCCCTGCCGAAAGAGTGTGATGCGATCGGTATCGGCCCTTCGAAGATTCATTGATTGGGCGACTGGGCCCAACGGGTTTTGTTTTTGGGAAACAGCCCAATGGCATGGAGCCCCACGGTGGAGTGCGGTGGGGGGGGGGCGCGGTGGGGGTGGAGTGCGGTGGGGGTGGAGTGCGGTGGGGGTGGAGTGCGGTGGAGCGGGGTCGGGGTGTGTTGCGTGCAAATGGAATCTTTGGAGTGCCTGACAAAACGCTGAGTTGACTGGTTTGGGATATCCAAAACAACCCCAACCCAATCAGTTACCCACTGGGGGAGACAACCCAGCCCCCCATCCACAGGGTTCACTCCTCAAAAGGCGAACAAAAACGTACACTCGGAAGTACCAACCGGCAGACTCACGTAGCCTTTTGTGCCCCCCCCCCCCCAAACACCACCACAGCCCGGCACAACTAACTTCATGGCAGCCCCCCCCCCCCCCCCCCCCACCACAGACAGACACCAAGGGTCCCCAGATCTTCGCGCCTTCAGAACCATGCTCAACAAGCAGGTCGTTCCGAAGACAGAACACCGGACACAAGGTGTGCTGCAGGGGAAGCCACCAGCCTTCATGGAACCAACCCCTGCCCCGTCCCGTGTCCACAACCTCACAGCCAAGTGCGTCGAAGGACTAGAAAGCACGGGGGGCAACCACAATCGGTCCTGATGCGACCCGACCCCCAGCTATCTGTCAAAACTTGCGCGGGGGGGGGGGGGGGGCTGTGCGCGACCCACTACCACCACATGCATACCTCAAGGGGAGGGGGTGTCTGGGGGCATGGGGGTATAGAGGTATGTATGTGATAATAGCAATTTCTCGTTTTTGCCAGGAGGAAAGTCTTAAGGGTCTTAAGGACCAAAGGCATAGTACCCCCTTCAACTCAGCATGGGACAAAAAATTTGGCGCTGTTGGCGCCACAGCCCCTGCACCGCTATGTCTCAAAACTCGGGGGGGGGGGGGGGGCTAGGGCGGGGTCGCATACAAGGACCGGGCCCGGCCGCCCCGCCTTGCCAGAAAGCAAGAGGAGTGATTGAAGGGGCTGTGGAGATTGTACAGGTGGGGGGCCCGGTGAAGATACAATGTCCATAGCAGTGGGGGGGGGAGGGGGGGGCTGGTTGTTGTGTGAGAGTGGCACATCTGTCCCACTGCTCACGGCGGCCACCCCCGTGCCAGCGCTGACAGGCTTCGCTAATGGGCGTCTAATGGGCGCCTAGAGGCCCATGCGGGCGGGGCGTGGATGGGGGGGGGACCACAAACATAGCGTAGGTTTGCCGGTTGGTACGGCCAGTCCACCGCAACTCGTAGTGTTCGCGGCGGCGTGCCTCCGGCCGAAGTACGTGTGTCCGGGGGAGTACCAACGGCAGACCTGCAAGTCCAATTCCCTGAGGGCCACGTAGCAGTAGTGCGTGTGCGCGGCCTTCTCCACAAAGTCAAAGGGGGCGCGCTTGAGGAACTTGTACTCCCTGAATCGCGCCGCGCACTCGTTGTAGTCCTCCTCCATCGCGCGGATCCGCTGCACTTCGATGCTCTACAGGCGGTGCGTAAATGGAGGGGGGTGCACCTGCGCACACCGTGAGCCCCGGATCGGACGTGAGAGCGTACACAAGACACTTGAAGCGGGCGGCGGTGGGCCGCAGTGGAGCGGACGCTCAGCACGGCTGTGCGCACGCGCTCTCCGGAGCGCTAAGGGCTGCCACAGCGACATTTCGATGCCGAAACTTGATCTTTCTTTCGCCGACTTCAATTTGGTTTGGTTGCTTTGGGTGACCGCAACGAACGAGGCAACACGTTTGCATAGACCACTTGCCCGAGACTCAACGCACGACTACACTCAAATGCTGTTGCGAAATTCCAGACTTGCGGTGGCCAAATCTGGAAACCAAATCTACATCCGGCAAATCCGTGGGACCGCGTCAGGGGCAAGGCCTCACCGCCGACGAGGTATGTCCGGGCCACGGCCTACGAGGCATGGCTGCAAATCGGCGTGCGACGGGCCCGGAACATCGTGGCCATTGCCAATTGGGTGGCAGACGCAGCCCCCCGGCCCCTACCACCCAAGGCCCGGATTCTCGCAGCCCCCCTCCGAAGAGGTGAGCCCACGACGGACAGGCCACACCCTCAAAACCAGATCCCCACGGCAGAGGCCCGCCACGGACCGAGTCCCTGTCTTCCACCACCGATTTCACGGCACACATCTCGACGCCGCGGTGCACTTTGCGGTGCCCCAACGCAGTGCGCACCTGCCGTGAGGTGAGTTCCTCATTCACAGTGAAGCAGTACTTCTTGAAGTCCCTCCATTGACTTGGCAACGACTCCATCAACTCCACGGTTTCTGCATCGAGCAGAATGTCATACCTGACGGAGAGAGTTTCAGGGGCCTAAAGGCAGGAACCCGCAAACAACACCAGGGCCCAGCGGATATACACCGAGCGGCCTTGCCGGGATGCATGGCTGGGGTGGACCAAGCCAGGACCAGGGATGTATGCGAAGGGGGGGGTTTGGCTGGGACCCCCCCTCCTCCCAGGGACCCCCTATGGTCCCCGCCGAAGGGGGGCCGAAAATTTTGAAGCTTCAATCCTCTTGGCACCGAAGGCGCCGAAGCAAAACGTTGGCTGTCAGCCTCAAACATTGGAAGGGGAGAGGGGGGGGGTCTACCCCCTCCTCCTGCGGTGTACGGCCGTTCTAATACGTCCCTGGGGCTGGGACGGGACTTCCACAGCCACCGCACCAACACGCTTCCACACCTCTTCAACATCGATGCAATCTCCAGCAACGGGTCGAACATGTCATCGATCTCCCCCGACTTCTGATTGAACTTGATCAGGTGCTCCATGACGACCACCAGGCTGTTGTAGTCGGTGACGGGGATGCTCACCCCCCGGCGCACCTCGTTCATGAACAGCTGCAGCTTTGACACCTTCTTGGGCACCTGCGGGTCGACACACAGCAATCGTTGTGATCGGCAACTCTGCGCTGCCAACGTCCGGTCCGGTCCCTCCCATCCTCAAACGGGGGGCTGTGCACCTATCACTCCATTATTGCCCCTGAAAGGAAGCACGGGGCAAGCGCCCTCGCACGGGGATTCAACCTCAAAAGGGCTAATGCCGAAGACACCGCCAGCATTGGGCGGGGAGAAAATTGGGTTGAGGGGGGGGGGGGGACTTTCGAGCCCATTTTTCAAACCCCCTCCCCCGGCGTCCTGGGGCTCGAAAGTCCTTCCCCCCCCCCTCGGAGCTAATTTCTGGTCGCCTTGCCCCGTATTCCTCACCACCATGAGGCTGCGCTTCCCCCCTGCCCATGTTTGGCTGACAGGAATGCCAGGCGTCGGTGCAGTGCACATCGGCCCACAACAAGGGACAGTGCAGTTGATCCAAAGGTCGCGCCTCCCGAGGGACGCCATCAGGACCGCATCGCGCACCGAAGCGACCGAAGCCGACGGAACCGCAGCTGATGCCATGGACTGCCTCTTCCCCCTGGTGGATGCCTCTGCTGCTGATGCTGCAACACATCGATTCCTGGCGTAATGGACAGGCCAATCCCTTGGCACCCCCTGTGCATGTTGCAGCAGATGGGGCCGACTTCGTCGCGTGTACCACTGCCTCTAGCCTTTGTCACCGACACAAGAGCAAACACGTGCAGCATCACATCGGGTCGAGGGAGGATTACGGATGAACAGCGGAACGGATTCAGTACCTTGTCCTTCAAATGACTCAAGAATCGCATGCGCCATTTCTGCGTCAAAGTGGCCACTGCGGTCTGCAACGGGGTTGCATTGAGCCGAAGCCATCCGTGATTCACTGCCCCTGGCAACTCCATGACCTCGGTGTACAACTGCTCATACTTCTGCATATGAAGTGGTCACAAAGAGGACAGTGATAGAATGAGCGCCATGGACTTGCAAACAAAAAGCAGCCGGCTATTCGTAGGCACCACCAGCAACGATACATGCACAATACATGCACCATATACAGCAAGCAAAAATGCCTGAACAGGGTGGTCCTTAACGGGAAAAAAAACACTTTGGTAGCATCCCCTAATGCATGGAATTGGACGTGTAACCACTTGTACAATCATCATTTTTGGGAGACAAAATTATCAATCCCAATGAATTTTCTGATTTTGACTCCTCCACCCCCCCCGCCTTTTTTGGGGGGGTCACCCAAGATTTGACCCCTTTTTTTCACCCCAAAATCATGAATCACCTCGCAGATGTTGTTAGGTCAAAGCCACACAGGCCTGCACATATGGGAAAGCGCTACATACCCCGTTTTTTGGGCGCACCCCTACCCCAAGGGGTTGAATTTTTGGTTTGGTCCATTGTAAAATTCTTATTTTGTCCAAGAAAAGTATCTCCTAAGGAATTTTTTGGTCGGGAACCCATGACGCTCCCTCCCGGGGTATCAAAGAACTGACACCCCCCTTTTCCCTAGCCCTGTTGTTTTTCATTTTACGCCAAAGAGTCACAACTCCATGGGGTTTGGTTAGACGAAGTGTGATGAGCATGTAGGCAGTTTTCAGGCACAGGGGGGTCCCCAAGGAACTAGATTTTTTATTTTGTTAAGGACCGCACTCAGGGACCGCCCCAAGGGACCATCAACCACCAACCTCCGACCGCCACCAACCGCCACCAACTGCCAACCGCCACCAACCGCCAGCGGCGACCAACCGCCAACTGTCAACCACTGCCAACCGCCATCAACCACCAATCCCAAACCATCAACCGCCGCCAACCGCCACCAACCGCCAGTCGCCGACCACCAACCACCAACCGCCCACCGCCAACACATGGTGTGCCCGCAGGATTTTTTGGGAAAACTGTGTAATACCCCCGAAAAAAGGGGGCACGGCGCTCGTGCCTGCGTTTGATCTGACAAGTTTCTTCGAGGTGATTTTACCAACAGAAGCCCTGCATTCTCGGTCCGACTTTAGTCCCAATTCAAACCAAAAGCAACAAAAAGTGTAGCGGTTTGGGCCATTCTTCCAAGAACTCGGGCGACGCTACAATATTGAAGGCACCATGAAGAAAGCCCCCCCCCCCCCCGTGCCCAGGAACCAGCAATGTTTGACCGCGGAACCAGGGGGCGGTTCTTGCACACATTTCCCCCCAAAATTTCGACCGCGGAACTGGGGGTTGGTTCTTGCGCATGACCGTGGGCAGCCCCGTACCGCGCACCCTCTCCTTTCCCACAGTTAACCACATTGACAATTGAACACCAAAGGAGTGAATCTCAGCTGACTGGGCTGTAGTGTGCCTTCCAACGTGCATGGAATGATCTAATGTTCAACTGGTTCGGACGTGTTTAACTGACTTTTGTTTCCTTGTCAGGGGCTGGTTGCTTCGGGGAAGGGGTCGAGAGCAGGGGGGAGGGGTTTAAGGGGTATGTGCGCCTGTGACTGACTAATAGGGTCCCCCCACCATAGCAACACACATGAAATGTTGTCCTGCACACCTGATTAGCTGTCCTACATCCACCAGAACCATGAAAAACCTAATACCGTGGTAAAAAAAAAGTGGTGCGAGAATTCGACCGCGGAACCAGGGGGCGGTTCTTGCGCAAGGCGGTTCCTAGGCACAGGGGGGGGGACATGAACAAAACCATGAAGACTCCCAGCCTCATGCACAAATGTTTGCTGGTAACTACTCCAACCCAGCGATGCACGACATTAAAGGCATTGACACCGGTGCAGACCAGCTTATCATATCATTATCCTTATTCCAGAGCTGGAGGACATAAAGCTTGCTCCAGCACAAAAACGGAGGCAGTGGCTTTGCACAACTTGGTCCGCCGCCCGGGCCATGCTTTGGCCGCCAAAGAAAAACAAACGGGAGTCAACACGAGGCCGGCGCATCATGAACTGCCGGTGGTGCAGTTCCGACTGGCAACCAGCTGCTGCCGATTTGGCACGAATCCCCTGCAGAGATGCCACATCTGCAGGAGAGCCCCAAGGAGACCCAAGCAGCCTGTACCTGGATCTGGGAATCGTATTGTGCGATGGTGGGCTTGGGAGGCTTGGCGCTCTGGTGGAGCTTGGAGCTCTCGTCGTAGGCACCTGAATCCTCCGACTCTCGCCGTTGCCTGGTGAACTGCTCCATAGAGCTCATACCTGCATGGCACAGAGAGTAACAAGCCTGGGATGTCCCCCCGGTTACGCACTTCAGCGATGAAATCAAGGGGCACGATCTCATAGACTACAGCAACTTGCAGCGCAACGCTGACGGACGACGAATGCCAAGATCCAGCGCGTCTAAAAGCCCCACACCCCAGCGGAGATCCGGAAGCACATTCCGAAGTGCCATTTTCGATGCTGAGTTTCCGTTTCGCTCATGATACCAACGATAACACTAATGGTCGCGTGAAACAAAACATCGCAGAACGCAAGGGCACTGGTCGACAACCTGCTGCAAAAAGCTTCGGCTGCAAGAACTCCCCTTTAGCGAAGCGCTTGAGGAAAGCGTTCATGTCATCCGTCCACAGAAATGAATACTTCAGGTAATCCTGTCGTACCACGACCATCTTCTCAACCGTCGTTTGCATGTGCTTCGTAATCTAAAATCAGCACACAAACACGCGGCCCCTGATCTGTTGGAACTGCGCAATGTGCGTCTCTGAGGTCAATTTGTACGACATGCACTGTACCATGCAATGCACACTCTCTTAAGCCAATGTGAGCATCCATGCGGAAAAAGAGAAAAATCTGATGCACCCAAGGGAACCGCAGCATGTGTACACATAGTACACATTGTGAAAGAGTCATTAAACAGGTGCATCTTATTTTTTTTTACAACAAGGCTGCACAAAGTAGCGGTGAGGCACTCGGGTTCACAACCCGGTCTCTACATCAGTGCTGCAGGGCGCAGTACAGTCACGCGATAAATTGTGTGCCCCGTAGGGTTGACCTGGATCTGTGCCTGCAGAGCATACTGATGCATCGTAGTGCAGTGGGTACTGCCACGCCGAAGAGACCCATATGAGTTCTGTCAAAAAGCTTGTACCAACTAGTCATCATTTTTGTGTGATTCAATTCGTAACATCAATGGATATGCATACATGTACATGTAGAGTCATTAAACAGGTGCATCTTAGGGTCAGAACATGAGTACTGCTACGGGGGAATGTTTGCCCGGCGCGCGCCTGGCGCGCTACTTTTGTATTAACTATCCCGACTTCAGCCCCAGATTTACCCTCCCATGGAGAAGCCCCCCAAGTAGACCACATTGCACTGCACACCTTCCCTACAAAGCATGTTGCAAAATAAAGCAATATCTGTGACTTCAACCACTCCAAATGTCAGATGTGTTGCACTTAACAAACAACATTGGTCCCACAAGTGTGGGTGTCAATACATTCATTACAATAGTGCTCCTTACACTCATCACAAACTGCGACGGTGGAGCGCCTTTGGCAACACAAAACACACACTTCCGCCTCATCCTCTGCCTCATCTTGCGTGGCGGCCAAGTTGCTTTGGTCAGTCCAAACATGAGGCGGGACATGCTCCCATGGTCCTTAGGGGGGGTGACGGACTTGCCTCCGGATGCAAAACTGAGTGAAATGCAACAAAATGCGGACTGACTGGTGCAACTCATTGGGGCCGCCACGCCAGATGTTCCTAACCAAACCCCAATGCCACAACCGAGCAAACAGCCGCTCAATGCGTGCCCTGTACCACCCATGGACATCATTGTAACCTTGTTGGCGGGCTGTCAAAGTGCCATTCTTTCTTCCAATGAATGGCACAATGACATGAATCCGGCCTTTATAAGCGCCATCATGGCCCCCAACTTCAAAATCAAAGAAATCTCCTCGGGTACGAGAAGGTCCATACCCATCCCAAATCAAAACATGTGCTGATGTCCCGGGGGCCAAGGGGCAAATCCATACAATGTTGCCCAACATATCAACGGCAACAGTGACCTTGTAAACATGCGACGCATACTTACATACCGCACGCATTTCAGGAACTACGCAACAAAACACAACGCAACGCAACGCAAAGAAGAAAGAACTCAATAGCACCGGAAGGTTGGGGCCCAAAAGAGGGCGGAAATGCTACGTCACCCCTGCATTCTCGGGGGTCCCCAAAAGAAGGGGAACAAAATCAGAAGTCAAAACCTACACCAAGGGTCACCATGATGCACCACGCAACGAAGCGTGGATTCAAAGATTGTCCTAAGTGCGCCCCCTTAGCGCACCCCCTAAAAGGTCACCGGTGGGGCACGGGTCCAAAAAGATGCCCGGCGCGCGCCCGGCGCGCTAACGTTCCCCCTATGTCCATCTCCTTGGCTACAACCACCGCATGCAGAAAAATTTCCGCCCTGAAAACAAGGGTGGAAAGCAGTGGGCTGGAGAGGGTGCGAGGGCTGAGCCAATAGTGTGCTTACCCCATGCGCATGATGATGGCATACAAAACAACCATACAACCACACACACAATACATGTGGAACTTAAACCCCACGGCTGCTAGGTTTGGTTGATGAGGGGAACACCCCTCATCAATCAAACCTAGCAGGTGGCCGTGATGATACGCTTCTTGTGTTCAAGTTGCGTCAAGTGAAATGTGCACCAAAAAACAGCCAAAAATTGCCCCCAAAAAATGCCAATTATGACCGTGACTCCTCAAAGCAGCACCAAACTCAGCAAATATAGATGATTTTCTGAGGTCTGGGTTATATTCAGAGTGGAGCAGACCTCTGAATGCAATGAACGAGGTGAAGATCCATCTAAGAAAACAAACTGGGTAAGCACACCAAACCTGAAGACAACTTCGGGGACTCTGCGAGTTGCATCAAAACCAAATGGGGAAGGCTCCACTTAGGCAGTCAGAACATGGAAATGTATCATGAAGTATCAATCCAACCTGCTACAAAAGATTCATCCTGTGTCCGATCGCAAGTGCAGCAAAAATCAAAGGAATTTCAGCTGGCCTACGTCAGTTCAGCCAGCGGAGCAGGCCTCTGAATGCAATCAACGAGGTTGACATCCGTCTAAGAAAATAACCCCGGCTAAGCACACCAAACCTGAACATACCCTTGGAAACTCTGCAAATTGCATTAAAACCAAATGGGAAAGGCTCAACTTAGGCAGTCAGAACATGGAAATGTATCATGAAATATCAATCCAACCTGCTACAAAGGATTCATCCTGTGTCCAATAGCAAGTGCAGCAAAAATCAAAGGGAATTTAAGCTGGCCTATGTCAGTTCAGCCACATGCGTGCCAATTCAGGGCGGAGCAGACCTCTGAATGCAATCAACGAGGTTGACATCCATCTAAGAAAAAAACCCCGGCTAAGCACACCAAACCTGAACATACCCTTGGAAACTCTGCAAATTGCATTAAAACCAAATGGGAAAGGCTCAACTTAGACTGTCAGAACATGGAAATGTATCATGAAATATCAATCCAAGCTGCTACAAAAGATTCATCCTGTGTCCAATAGCAAGTGGAGCAAACAATCAAATGGAATTTCAGGGCGCAGCTTAGGCAGTCAGAACATGGAAATGTATCATGAAATATCAATCCAACCTGCTACAAAGGATTCATCCTGTGTTCAATAGCAAGTAAAGCAAACAATCAAAGGGAATTTCAGGGCGCAGCTTAGGCAGTCAGAACATGGAAATGTATCATGAAATATCAATCCAACCTGCTACAAAGGATTCATCTTGTGTCCAATAGCAAGTAGAGCAAAAATCAAAGGGAATTTAAGCTGGCCTATGTCAGTTCAGCCACATGTGTGCCAATTCAGGGCGGAGCAGACCTCTGAATGCAATCAACAAGGTTGGCATCCATCTTAGAAAAAAACCCCGGCTAAGCACACCAAACCTGAACATACCCTTGGAAACTCTGCAAATTGCATTAAAACCAAATGGGAAAGGCTCAACTTTGACTGTCAGAACATGGAAATGTATCATGAAATATCAATCCAACCTGCTACAAAGGATTCATCCTGTGTTCAATAGCAAGTAAAGCAAACAACAAAAGGGAATTTCAGGGCGCAGCTCAGGCAGTCAGAACATGGAAATGTATCATGAAATATCAATCCAACCTGCTACAAAAGATTCATCAGGTGTCCAATAGCAAGTGCAGCAAAAATCAAAGGAAATTTAAGCTGGCCTATGTCAGTTCAGCCACATGTGTGCCAATTCAGGGCGGAGCAGACCTCTGAATGCAATCAACGAGGTTGACATCCATCTAAGAAAATAACCCCGGCTAAGCACACCAAACCTGAACATACCCTTGGAAACTCTGCACATTGCATTAAAACCAAATGGGAAAGGCTCAACTTAGACTGTTAGAACATGGAAATGTATCATGAAGTATCAATCCAACCTGCTACAAAAGATTCATCCTGTGTCCAATAGCAAGTGCAGCAAAAATCAAAGGGAATTTCAGCTGGCCTATGTAAGCTCAGCCACTATGTGTGCAAATTCAGGGCGGAGCAGACCTCTGAATGCAATTAACGAGGTGAAGATCCATCTAAGAAAACAAACTAGGGAAGCACACCAAACCTGAACATACCCGTGGAAACTCTGCACGTTGCATTAAAACCAAATGGGAAAAGCTCAACTTAGACGGTCAGAACATGGAAATGTATCATGAAGTATCAATCCAACCTGCTACAAAAGATTCATCCTGTGTCCAATAGCAAGTGCAGCAAAAAATCAAAAGAAATTTCAGCTGGCCTATGTGAGCTCAGCCAGTATGTGCACAAATTCAGGGCGGAGCAGACCTCTGAATGTGAACATCCATCTGAGAAAAGAACCCCCGGAAAGGCACACCAAACCTGAAGACAACTTCGGAAACTCTGCAAATTGCATTAAAACCAAATGGGAAAGGCGCGGCTTAGACAGTCAGAACATGGAAATGTATCATGAAATATCAATCCAACCTGCTACAAAGGATTCATCCTGTGTTCAATAGCAAGTGCAGCAGAAATCAAAGGGAATTTAAGCTGGCCTGTATCGGCTAAGCCACTATTGTTGCACGCAAAAGCCCTGCACATGTGCAGGTGAGGGGCGGAGCAGACCTCTGAATGCAATCAACACGGCGAACATTCATCTCATGAAAAGACCCCGGCTAAGCACACCAAACCTGAACATACCCGTGGAAACTCTCTACGTTGCATTAAAACCAAATGGGAAAGGCTCAACTTAGGCAGTCAGAACATGGAAATGTATCATGAAGTATCAATCCAACCTGCTACAAAAGATTCATCCTGTGTCCAACAGCAAGTGCAGCAAAAAATCAAAAGAAATTTCAGCTGGCCTATGTGAGCTCAGCCAGTATGTGCACAAATTCAGGGCGGAGCAGACCTCTGAATGTGAACATCCATCTGAGAAAAGAACCCCCGGAAAGGCACACCAAACCTGAAGACAACTTCGGAAACTCTGCAAATTGCATTAAAACCAAATGGGAAAGGCGCGGCTTAGACAGTCAGAACATGGAAATGTATCATGAAATATCAATCCAACCTGCTACAAAGGATTCATCCTGTGTTCAATAGCAAGTGCAGCAGAAATCAAAGGGAATTTAAGCTGGCCTGTATCGGCTAAGCCACTATTGTTGCACGCAAAAGCCCTGCACATGTGCAGGTGAGGGGCGGAGCAGACCTCTGAATGCAATCAACACGGCGAACATTCATCTCATGAAAAGACCCCGGCTAAGCACACCAAACCTGAACATACCCTTGGAAACTCTGCAAATTGCATTAAAACCAAATGGGAAAGGCGCGGCTTAGACAGTCAGAACATGGAAATGTATCATGAAATATCAATCCAACCTGCTACAAAGGATTCATCCTGTGTTCAATAGCAAGTGCAGCAGAAATCAAAGGGAATTTAAGCTGGCCTGTATCGGCTAAGCCACTATTGTTGCACGCAAAAGCCCTGCACATGTGCAGGTGAGGGGCGGAGCAGACCTCTGAATGCAATCAACACGGCGAACATTCATCTAATGAAAAGACCCCGGCTAAGCACACCAAACCTGAACATACCCTTGGAAACTCTGCAAATTGCATTAAAACCAAATGGGAAAGGCTCAACTTAGGCAGTCAGAACATGGAAATGTACCATGAAATATCAATCCAACCTGCTACAAAAGATTCATCAGGTGTCCAATAGCGAGTGCAGCAAAGATCAAAGGGAATTTCAGCTGGACGGCATCAGCTAAGCCACTATTGTTGCATGCAAACGCCCTGCACATGTGCACCTGAGGGGCGGAGCAGGCCTCTGAATGCAATCAACGAGGTTGACATCCATCTTAGAAAAAAACCCCGGCTAAGCACACCAAACCTGAACATACCCTTGGAAACTCTGCACATTGCATTAAAACCAAATGGGAAGGGCTCAACTTAGACTGTTAGAACATGGAAATGTATCATGAAATATCAATCCAACCTGCTACAAAGGATTCATCCTGTGTCCAATAGCAAGTGGAGCAAACAACAAAAGGGAATTTCAGGGCGCAGCTTAGGCATCAGAACATGGAAATGTATCATGAAGTATCAATCCAACCTGCTACAAAGGATTCATCCTGTGTCCAATAGCAAGTGCAGCAAAAAATCAAAAGAAATTTCAGCTGGCCTATGTGAGCTCAGCCAGTATGTGCACAAATTCAGGGCGGAGCAGACCTCTGAATGTGAACATCCATCTGAGAAAAGAACCCCCGGAAAGGCACACCAAACCTGAAGACAACTTCGGAAACTCTGCAAATTGCATTAAAACCAAATGGGAAAGGCGCGGCTTAGACAGTCAGAACATGGAAATGTATCATGAAATATCAATCCAACCTGCTACAAAGGATTCATCCTGTGTTCAATAGCAAGTGCAGCAGAAATCAAAGGGAATTTAAGCTGGCCTGTATCGGCTAAGCCACTATTGTTGCACGCAAAAGCCCTGCACATGTGCAGGTGAGGGGCGGAGCAGACCTCTGAATGCAATCAACACGGCGAACATTCATCTCATGAAAAGACCCCGGCTAAGCACACCAAACCTGAACATACCCGTGGAAACTCTCTACGTTGCATTAAAACCAAATGGGAAAGGCTCAACTTAGGCAGTCAGAACATGGAAATGTATCATGAAGTATCAATCCAACCTGCTACAAAAGATTCATCCTGTGTCCAACAGCAAGTGCAGCAAAAAATCAAAAGAAATTTCAGCTGGCCTATGTGAGCTCAGCCAGTATGTGCACAAATTCAGGGCGGAGCAGACCTCTGAATGTGAACATCCATCTGAGAAAAGAACCCCCGGAAAGGCACACCAAACCTGAAGACAACTTCGGAAACTCTGCAAATTGCATTAAAACCAAATGGGAAAGGCGCGGCTTAGACAGTCAGAACATGGAAATGTATCATGAAATATCAATCCAACCTGCTACAAAGGATTCATCCTGTGTTCAATAGCAAGTGCAGCAGAAATCAAAGGGAATTTAAGCTGGCCTGTATCGGCTAAGCCACTATTGTTGCACGCAAAAGCCCTGCACATGTGCAGGTGAGGGGCGGAGCAGACCTCTGAATGCAATCAACACGGCGAACATTCATCTCATGAAAAGACCCCGGCTAAGCACACCAAACCTGAACATACCCTTGGAAACTCTGCAAATTGCATTAAAACCAAATGGGAAAGGCGCGGCTTAGACAGTCAGAACATGGAAATGTATCATGAAATATCAATCCAACC
The DNA here is from genome assembly GCA_964036045.1 of Eutreptiella sp. 'Long Island Sound 2002'. Taxonomy (NCBI): domain Eukaryota; phylum Euglenozoa; class Euglenophyceae; order Eutreptiales; family Eutreptiaceae; genus Eutreptiella; species Eutreptiella sp. 'Long Island Sound 2002'. The sequence goes on along the minus strand of OZ038387.1, from coordinate 49,020,025 downwards.
TGCTACAAAGGATTCATCCTGTGTTCAATAGCAAGTGCAGCAGAAATCAAAGGGAATTTAAGCTGGCCTGTATCGGCTAAGCCACTATTGTTGCACGCAAAAGCCCTGCACATGTGCAGGTGAGGGGCGGAGCAGACCTCTGAATGCAATCAACACGGCGAACATTCATCTAATGAAAAGACCCCGGCTAAGCACACCAAACCTGAACATACCCTTGGAAACTCTGCAAATTGCATTAAAACCAAATGGGAAAGGCTCAACTTAGGCAGTCAGAACATGGAAATGTACCATGAAATATCAATCCAACCTGCTACAAAAGATTCATCAGGTGTCCAATAGCGAGTGCAGCAAAGATCAAAGGGAATTTCAGCTGGACGGCATCAGCTAAGCCACTATTGTTGCATGCAAACGCCCTGCACATGTGCACCTGAGGGGCGGAGCAGGCCTCTGAATGCAATCAACGAGGTTGACATCCATCTTAGAAGGAAACCCCGGCTAAGCACACCAAACCTGAACATACCCTTGGAAACTCTGCACATTGCATTAAAACCAAATGGGAAGGGCTCAACTTAGACTGTTAGAACATGGAAATGTATCATGAAATATCAATCCAACCTGCTACAAAGGATTCATCCTGTGTCCAATAGCAAGTGGAGCAAACAACAAAAGGGAATTTCAGGGCGCAGCTTAGGCATCAGAACATGGAAATGTATCATGAAGTATCAATCCAACCTGCTACAAAGGATTCATCCTGTGTCCAATAGCAAGTGCAGCAAAAAATCAAAAGAAATTTCAGCTGGCCTATGTGAGCTCAGCCAGTATGTGCACAAATTCAGGGCGGAGCAGACCTCTGAATGTGAACATCCATCTGAGAAAAGAACCCCCGGAAAGGCACACCAAACCTGAAGACAACTTCGGAAACTCTGCAAATTGCATTAAAACCAAATGGGAAAGGCGCGGCTTAGACAGTCAGAACATGGAAATGTATCATGAAATATCAATCCAACCTGCTACAAAGGATTCATCCTGTGTTCAATAGCAAGTGCAGCAGAAATCAAAGGGAATTTAAGCTGGCCTGTATCGGCTAAGCCACTATTGTTGCACGCAAAAGCCCTGCACATGTGCAGGTGAGGGGCGGAGCAGACCTCTGAATGCAATCAACACGGCGAACATTCATCTAATGAAAAGACCCCGGCTAAGCACACCAAACCTGAACATACCCGTGGAAACTCTCTACGTTGCATTAAAACCAAATGGGAAAGGCTCAACTTAGGCAGTCAGAACATGGAAATGTATCATGAAGTATCAATCCAACCTGCTACAAAAGATTCATCCTGTGTCCAACAGCAAGTGCAGCAAAAAATCAAAAGAAATTTCAGCTGGCCTATGTGAGCTCAGCCAGTATGTGCACAAATTCAGGGCGGAGCAGACCTCTGAATGTGAACATCCATCTGAGAAAAGAACCCCCGGAAAGGCACACCAAACCTGAAGACAACTTCGGAAACTCTGCAAATTGCATTAAAACCAAATGGGAAAGGCGCGGCTTAGACAGTCAGAACATGGAAATGTATCATGAAATATCAATCCAACCTGCTACAAAGGATTCATCCTGTGTTCAATAGCAAGTGCAGCAGAAATCAAAGGGAATTTAAGCTGGCCTGTATCGGCTAAGCCACTATTGTTGCACGCAAAAGCCCTGCACATGTGCAGGTGAGGGGCGGAGCAGACCTCTGAATGCAATCAACACGGCGAACATTCATCTAATGAAAAGACCCCGGCTAAGCACACCAAACCTGAACATACCCTTGGAAACTCTGCAAATTGCATTAAAACCAAATGGGAAAGGCGCGGCTTAGACAGTCAGAACATGGAAATGTATCATGAAATATCAATCCAACCTGCTACAAAGGATTCATCCTGTGTTCAATAGCAAGTGCAGCAGAAATCAAAGGGAATTTAAGCTGGCCTGTATCGGCTAAGCCACTATTGTTGTACGCAAAAGCCCTGCACATGTGCAGGTGAGGGGCGGAGCAGACCTCTGAATGCAATCAACACGGCGAACATTCATCTAATGAAAAGACCCCGGCTAAGCACACCAAACCTGAACATACCCTTGGAAACTCTGCAAATTGCATTAAAACCAAATGGGAAAGGCTCAACTTAGACGGTCAGAACATGGAAATGTATCATGAAGTATCAATCCAACCTGCTACAAAGGATTCATCCTGTGTCCAATAGCAAGTGCAGCAAAAATCAAAGGGAATTTAAGCTGGCCGGTATCGGCTAAGCCACTATTGTTGCACGCAAAAGCCCTGCACATGTGCAGGTGAGGGGCGGAGCAGACCTCTGAATGCAATCAACACGGCGAACATTCATCTAATGAAAAGACCCCGGCTAAGCACACCAAACCTGAACATACCCTTGGAAACTCTGCAAATTGCATTAAAACCAAATGGGAAAGGCTCAACTTAGACTGTCAGAACATGGAAATGTACCATGAAATATCAATCCAACCTGCTACAAAAGATTCATCAGGTGTCAAATAGCGAGTGCAGCAAAGATCAAAGGGAATTTCAGCTGGCCGGTATCAGCTAAGCCACTATTGTTGCATGCAAACGCCCTGCACATGTGCACCTGAGGGGCGGAGCAGGTCTCTGAATGCAATCAACGAGGTTGACATCCATCTTAGAAAAAAACCCCGGCTAAGCACACCAAACCTGAACATACCCTTGGAAACTCTGCACATTGCATTAAAACCAAATGGTAAAGGCTCAACTTAGACTGTTAGAACATGGAAATGTATCATGAAATATCAATCCAACCTGCTACAAAGGATTCATCCTGTGTCCAATAGCAAGTGGAGCAAACAACAAAAGGGAATTTCAGGGCGCAGCTTAGGCATCAGAACATGGAAATGTATCATGAAGTATCAATCCAACCTGCTACAAAGGATTCATCCTGTGTCCAATAGCAAGTAGAGCAAAGATCAAAGGGAATTTCAACTGGCCTATGTCAGTTCAGCCACTATGTGTGCCAATTCAGGGCGGAGCAGACCTCTGAATGCAATCAACGAGGTTGACATCCATCTTAGAAAAAAACCCCGGCTAAGCACACCAAACCTGAACATACCCTTGGAAACTCTGCAAATTGCATTAAAACCAAATGGGAAAGGCGCGGCTTAGACAGTCAGAACATGGAAATGTATCATGAAATATCAATCCAACCTGCTACAAAGGATTCATCCTGTGTTCAATAGCAAGTGCAGGAGAAATCAAAGGGAATTTAAGCTGGCCTGTATCGGCTAAGCCACTATTGTTGCACGCAAAAGCCCTGCACATGTGCAGGTGAGGGGCGGAGCAGACCTCTGAATGCAATCAACACGGCGAACATTCATCTAATGAAAAGACCCCGGCTAAGCACACCAAACCTGAACATACCCTTGGAAACTCTGCAAATTGCATTAAAACCAAATGGGAAAGGCTCAACTTAGGCAGTCAGAACATGGAAATGTACCATGAAATATCAATCCAACCTGCTACAAAAGATTCATCAGGTGTCCAATAGCGAGTGCAGCAAAGATCAAAGGGAATTTCAGCTGGACGGCATCAGCTAAGCCACTATTGTTGCATGCAAACGCCCTGCACATGTGCACCTGAGGGGCGGAGCAGGCCTCTGAATGCAATCAACGAGGTTGACATCCATCTTAGAAAAAAACCCCGGCTAAGCACACCAAACCTGAACATACCCTTGGAAACTCTGCACATTGCATTAAAACCAAATGGGAAAGGCTCAACTTAGACTGTTAGAACATGGAAATGTATCATGAAATATCAATCCAACCTGCTACAAAGGATTCATCCTGTGTCCAATAGCAAGTGGAGCAAACAACAAAAGGGAATTTCAGGGCGCAGCTTAGGCATCAGAACATGGAAATGTATCATGAAGTATCAATCCAACCTGCTACAAAGGATTCATCCTGTGTCCAATAGCAAGTAGAGCAAAAATCAAAGGGAATTTCAACTGGCCTATGTCAGTTCAGCCACTATGTGTGCCAATTCAGGGCGGAGCAGACCTCTGAATGCAATCAACGAGGTTGACATCCATCTTAGAAAAAAACCCCGGCTAAGCACACCAAACCTGAACATACCCTTGGAAACTCTGCAAATTGCATTAAAACCAAATGGGAAAGGCGCGGCTTAGACAGTCAGAACATGGAAATGTATCATGAGATATCAATCCAACCTGCTACAAAGGATTCATCCTGTGTCCAATAGCAAGTGCAGCAGAAATCAAAGGGAATTTAAGCTGGCCTGTATCGGCTAAGCCACTATTGTTGCACGCAAAAGCCCTGCACATGTGCAGGTGAGGGGCGGAGCAGACCTCTGAATGCAATCAACACGGCGAACATTCATCTAATGAAAAGACCCCGGCTAAGCACACCAAACCTGAACATACCCTTGGAAACTCTGCAAATTGCATTAAAACCAAATGGGAAAGGCTCAACTTAGACGGTCAGAACATGGAAATGTACCATGAAATATCAATCCAACCTGCTACAAAAGATTCATCAGGTGTCCAATAGCGAGTGCAGCAAAGATCAAAGGGAATTTCAGCTGGCCGGTATCAGCTAAGCCACTATTGTTGCATGCAAACGCCCTGCACATGTGCACCTGAGGGGCGGAGCAGGCCTCTGAATGCAATCAACGAGGTTGACATCCATCTTAGAAAAAAACCCCGGCTAAGCACACCAAACCTGAACATACCCTTGGAAACTCTGCAAATTGCATTAAAACCAAATGGGAAAGGCTCAACTTAGACTGTCAGAACATGGAAATGTATCATGAAATATCAATCCAACCTGCTACAAAGGATTCATCCTGTGTCCAATAGCAAGTGCAGCAAAAATCAAAGGGAATGTCAGCTGGCCTATGTAAGCTCAGCCACTATGTGTGCCAATTCAGGGCGGAGCAGACCTCTGAATGCAATCAACGAGGTTGACATCCATCTTAGAAAAAAACCCTGGCTAAGCACACCAAACCTGAACATACCCTTGGAAACTCTGCACATTGCATTAAAACCAAATGGGAAAGGCTCAACTTAGACTGTCAGAACATGGAAATGTATCATGAAATATCAATCCAACCTGCTACAAAGGATTCATCCTGTGTCCAATAGCAAGTGCGAAAAAATCAAAGGGAATTTCAGCTGGCCTGTATCCTCTTTGCCACAAACCATCTTCCAGCTTCCAGCTTCCAGCTTCCATTTTCTTTTCAACAGAATCTTGGAGACTTGGTAGGATTTCCTTTTTCATAACTTCCACAGGGTATCAAAAACTGAATATTAAAACATTAAAACTAGAAACACAACAAATCTTGTTGTTCTACACTCAGACCTACGTCTGCCTCTTAAATGCTCGGACGATGTGACCAGTGTAACCTGAATGACAGACAAAGTACAACATAGTGTGCCCAAGCCGCTAGAGGCGTTGGGAGGTCTGTCAGAACCCAACATCAGTATGCAGTGGGATGGCTACCAAAATTCCGATAACGGTAGACCAAGAGTAGTGGTGTAGCACGTGAGAAATGTTACTTGTGTACAAAGAAACCGTCAACTCGTGTAATTTTGGTTTTTGCATTCACTTGTGCAGTTATCAAAAAAAAAAAACAGACCATTGAAAAAAATTCGTCGGTGCATGTAATTTTTTTTTTTTGCGGTAACATCATGTAATTCCTTTTTTTATAAACGACAAAGGCGAGTAAATTTTTTTCCACCATAATGCTACTTTTGCAATATTTACACAACATGTACAATTGCCATTTCCGTACGGCACTCATAGCGACCTTTGCGCTGAAGGCCCAAAGGCTCCTGCATGCAATGCGAAGACTACTATAGGTAGTGGCACAAATGAAAATACTCTTTGTGCCCACTAGGGCAATGGGACTGGCCAAAACAATAGCACATTTATAGGCTCCACCTTTGGTACAACAAATAGGTGGAGGAAAATATGGTAACATGAAAGACCTACAAAACATGCACCCACGGCCAGTAGCTGCAGATTTCATGTTTGTAGATGAGGTCGGTCTTCATATTGGAGGACTTGGGCTTTTGCACCAGGACTGGTGTTCCGCTGACAAGTCTCGCGCAAATCAGCTAACACCAACTTGGTCAGCTCATCGATGATCGTAACGTCGTGTAATTTTTTTTTGGGGGGGGGGGGGGGACGCGTGTACCTTTTTTTTGTACTTGCGTTTACCGAAAAAAAAAAATTACACAACTTACAACATACACGTGTAGCATAGCCTTGTACACTCCATATTGTAGGATGATCATACTCTTAGGGGGCGTTTTCGCACAGCACGCGCACAGCGCATGCACAGCGCCAGTTATTACGGTGTTTACCCCGGTAACAGTCCTGAAAACCTGCCACCTCTAGAAGCATGCATGAGCAATTCAAAACGCCGAAATTCGAACGTGTCGTGTTCTCAGAATTATCCAATGTCCAAAACAATGCAATGTAGACAATAAAATTGTCTTGCGGGTGTTACTCCTTGATACCCGTAGCCTCGGAATCCAAGTCCACGTTGATATATGAACGGATGAATTGAACAAAAGGAGTCCAAAAAAAATAGACACTCAGAAAATGGAGTGATGGACTCCTTCCCCGATCGTCAGGCGGCGGCGAAGGGCTGCGTGAGCAGGGGGGCGGTGAGTCGGCACTCAGGATGGCAAAGGAGATGGACTCAACTTTGCACTGCCAATTCACCACCTTCACCGCGTCTCAGAAATACTCCAAGTGGACTAATCCGTCGGGCACAAACCCCACCATTGTGGCAGGAACTCGCACCCCGTTGGAGCGAGTGTAGAACACCCTATCTCCAACATTAAAGTCCATGGTGAATGCAATAGAGGGTCTGAGAAGTGAGAGCAAAAGATGATGCCCCGCGGCAGACACCTTGAGAATGTATCACCATATACCGGCCTTAGGGTGCCCGTTTGCAAGGGTACATACACGCAAGAAGGGGGAGGGTTGATGCTACAAGGATACACAATGGCAATAGTACCCTGCGGCAATCCTACACCCAAAAAACTGCCTAACGGTGGTGGAGAATGGCCTACTTTTCGCACAGCGCGCGCACAGCGCGTGCACAGTGCACGGTACGCCCCCTTACATACTCTTATATGATACCATAATAGAACGGGTTGTAGTTTCGGCTGCAAACACCTGTTTCAGGCAGTGAGCCAAATGGCAATTTTCAGTCATTTTTTTCTGTGACAGTTCTGAAAACTTGAGGACAAAGTCTATTGCACCACCTCGTTGCACAATTTGCCATCGAAATCAATGATCCTAAACAATTCTGCAGCAATGTCCCAAGAATTTTGAGAAAACCAGCTCACAAAGGGTTGTTACAGAATTACTCCATATGCCGCTAGTACAATCCATTATTTCAGTACCTAACAAACTGCAACATCAATTACTTGGAGAATATGAAGCAACCAGTGATCATGAAATCAAAAACAATCAGTGATGATTTGAAAATCCGATTCCAAAACTTGCTCCTACCCCATGAAAGGTGCTGAAAGCCACATGACATGCCATGCCCTGTACAAAAAAATTCACACATCCTTTGCAAGCATATGAACTCATCATATATTGGTAAGCAATATTGGTACAATATTCAAGTGGGCCATGCATGACTAATGCTATACACTGTGGTGCAACGCGCAATTCAGTGATCCAAATCAGCCACATTGAAACCACATTCCATTGTTGCTTGAAAATCACACACATTGTTGCATATTTATTGGCATCAAACAAACTCAGTTCGCCACAGAGCCGGTGGCTGATCCTGACACCCCAAAATGCAAAAAATTATTTTCAAGGTAGATTTCAGGATTATTGGTCAAAAAATTCAGCACCACGCCGCCATGCTGAATTAAATCAGTGCATCAAATTGGAATTGAGGTTTTCCACAATGATGTGGCAATGAATGGTGTGCAAAAAAGCTGTCCCAAGTGATGTTGATGCGTCAACAGGAACAGGACCTCCAGATGTCAGAATTCCATTCTGTATCATGTAGCATCAAACAAATGCCTCGAATGATAATCATGTGCCCATGATATCTGTGGCTCAGAGAAATTGGAGCACGCTAGAGGGAAGCAATAAAGAACAGCGGAGCTCAAACTCAGCTTGAAATATTGAACAGTGCACACAGCGCACAATGTATCAGCAGCATCACAACGTCCCCACCTTTTGGACCCTTCTACCCTTCATCATTATTCATCAGCATCAGGGTCTCGGAGGCAATACATAGTGTGCACATCGATCCAAATTAGGCAAATCTTGAAAACTTGGTCATTTTTGGTGGGTAGGGGCCCAGACAGGCTCCACTAGGGACGTGACATTGCATAGGGCCTGTCACAGGCTCCACCAGGGATGTGCGATGGGTAGGGCTCCAGACGGGCGCCAGCCGAGGACATGTCATTGTGTAGGGCTCTTGGCGTTCTTCACCAGGGGAGAGGTGATTCGGTAGGGCTCCAAACGTTTTGGACCGAAGGATGTGTAATTGGGTGGTGCTCCTTCTGAGTTCCACATAGGAATATTGCAAGGTGGGACTTTAAAAGGACACACACAGGTCAAATGTGGGTGGTCACTGATTTGACATGCCGTATTCCCCCATCAATTTCGGGAAAAATAGGTTTTGACCCGTTTTTTCCCCCAGCGTTGCCATATATCCCTACCCTACTCTCCTAATATGCAGGATATTAAATACATCTGTTTTGGTGGACCATGATTGCCCAAATTTGACCCAATTTGTGGACTTGTGAAGCCCCAGAATGTGTTGGAGACGGCTCACTGTGGGAATAAATTGGATCGAGAGTGTTTCAAACAAGTGTTGAAACAGGGTGCCGCATGGCACTCAACCACAAGACCACAGTTTTGTGCAGTTGGAGATTGGAATTGGGCTTTCGAGTCAAAATGACCGAATAACTCTGCAAAAAATTGTCAACAGTGCTTGAGGAAGGGCCCCACGTCTCCGCAAAACTAACTTCCATGACATGCTGCACACCAAGCACCAATCTCCACTTAACAACCCCAAATTTCCATATCAGAATACAGAAATGTATCATGTAGGATCAATCCAAATGCCTCAAAATGATCATCATGCTATGGAGACCTCCTGCACCCTGCACACCAAGCCCCTAGCAAAGCATTCGTATCTATCAAGACAGCATTGCAAACTGGGACTCATACATCAGAATACAGAAATGTATCATGTAGGATCAATCCAAATGCCTCAAAATGATCATCATGCTATCAACACCTACCCTGAACACCAAGCACCTGGAAAAGCATTTATCTCTCTCAGGATAGCATTGCAACTCATACCATCCCCCCCCCTTGGTCCTAGCTACGCAAAAGTCCCAAATTAATGCGGTCCCTATGCCCACTGTAGCTTGGATACGGGCTTGCGCGCGACACATACAACTACCGACACACACGTGAGTGAGCGCATGGTATGAGTGCACCTTAACCTCCTCCCACGTTCCCAAAGGCATGCAAACACAAGAAAATATTTGAAACATGAAATTTCAGGTTCACACCCATGTTCCCACAAGCAATGAGGCACGAGAATCCTACAAATGCACGGCTTGGAAACCCTTCTTGCGATCATACACCATGCGGAACAATTGCGCATGGTCACCACTTGAAGTTGCCTTTGGAGATGCCTTTGCTTGAGGATTAGGGGCTGGTTTGGGCTCAGGCAACTTCAAATTTTTGGGAATGAAAGTATGTGAGTTCAAGTGGGCAAACACTTACAACAAATGTGCCCATGACTCTATGTAACTGGCGAATTTGTCACCAAACCCATGTCTTCTGTGGCTGCACTACATTTGGTACCGAATTAAATTAGGTCTCAAATAAATACGGTCCCTGCGCCTATTGTAGCTTGGACAAGGGCGAAGCTAGGACAAAAGGGGGGGGGTACATCAGAATACAGAAATGTATCATGTAAGATCAATCCAAATGCCTCAAAATGATCATCATGCTATCAACACCCACCCTGAACACCACGCACCTGCAAAAGCATTTATATCTCTCAGGACAGCATTGCAACCAATACATCAGAATACAGAAATGTATCATGTAGGGTCAATCCAAATGCCTCAAAATGATCATCATGCTATCAAGGCCCACCCTGCACACCAAGCACCTGGAAAAGCATTTATATCTCTCAGGATAGCATTGCAACTCAAACATCAGAAAACAGAAATGTATCATGTAGGATCAATCCAAATGCCTCAAAATGATCATCATGCTATCAACACCCATCCCGAACACCACGCACCTGGAAAAGCATTTATATCTCTCAGGACAGCATTGCAACCAATACATCAGAATACAGAAATGTATCATGTAGGATCAATCCAAATGCCTCAAAATGATCATCATGCTATCAACACCCACCCTGAACACCACGCACCTGCAAAAGCATTTATATCTCTCAGGACAGCATTGCAACCAATACATCAGAATACAGAAATGTATCACGTAGGGTCAATCCAAATGCCTCAAAATGATCATCATGCTATCAAGACCCACTGCACCCTGCACACCAAGCACCAATCTCCACTTAACAACCCCAAATTTCCATATCAGAATACAGAAATGTATCATGTAGGGTCAATCCAAATGCCTCAAAATGATCATCATGCTATCAACACCCACCCTGAACACCAAGCCCGTAGCAAAGCATTTATATCTCTCAGGACAGCAATGCCACCTGGTCATCAGAATACAGAAATGTATCATGTAGGGTCAATCCAAATGCCTCAAAATGATCATCATGCTATCAAGACCCACTGCACCCTGCACACCAAGCACCAATCTCCACTTAACAACCCCAAATTTCCATATCAGAATACAGAAATGTATCATGTAGGGTCAATCCAAATGCCTCAAAATGATCATCATGCTATCAACACCCACCCTGAACACCAAGCCCGTAGCAAAGCATTTATATCTCTCAGGACAGCAATGCCACCTGGTCATCAGAATACAGAAATGTATCATGTAGGGTCAATCCAAATGCCTCAAAATGATCATCATGCTATCAAGACCCACTGCACCCTGCACACCAAGCACCAATCTCCACTTAACAACCCCAAATTTCCATATCAGAATACAGAAATGTATCACGTAGGGTCAATCCAAATGCCTCAAAATGATCATCATGCTATCAAGACCCACTGCACCCTGCACACCAAGCACCAATCTCCACTTAACAACCCCAAATTTCCATATCAGAATACAGAAATGTATCATGTAGGGTCAATCCAAATGCCTCAAAATGATCATCATGCTATCAACACCCACTGCACCCTGCACACCAAGCACCAATCTCCACTTAACAACCCCAAATTTCCATATCAGAATACAGAAATGTATCATGTAGGGTCAATCCAAATGCCTCAAAATGATCATCATGCTATCAAGACCCACTGCACCCTGCACACCAAGCACCAATCTCCACTTAACAACCCCAAATTTCCATATCAGAATACAGAAATGTATCATGTAGGGTCAATCCAAATGCCTCAAAATGATCATCATGCTATCAACACCCACCCTGAACCCCAAGCACCTGGAAAGGCATTCATATCTCTCAGGACAGCAATGCCACCTGGTCATCAGAATACAGAAATGTATCATGTAGGGTCAATCCAAATGCCTCAAAATGATCATCATGCTATCAAGACACACTGCACCCTGTACACCAAGCCCCTAGCAAAGCATTCATATCTATCAGGACAGCATTGCAAACCAGGACTCATACCTCAGAATACAGAAATGTATCATGTAGGATCAATCCAAATGCCTCAAAAATGATCATCATGCTATCAACACCCACCCTGAACACCACGCACCTGCAAAAGCATTTATATCTCTCAGGACAGCATTGCAACCAATACATCAGAATACAGAAATCATCATGCTATCAACACCCACCCTGAACACCAAGCACCTGGAAAAGCAGTCGTATCTATCAGGACAGCATTGCCACCTGGTCATCAGAATACAGAAATGTATCATGTAGGATCAATCCAAATGCCTCAAAATGATTATCATGCTATCAACACCCACCCTGAACACCACGCCCGTAGCAAAGCATTTATATCTTTCAGGACAGCACTGCAACCAATACATCAGAATACAGAAATGTATCATGTAGGGTCAATCCAAATGCCTCAAAATGATCATCATGCTATCAAGACCCACTGCACCCTGCACACCAAGCACCAATCTCCACTTAACAACCCCAAATTTCCATATCAGAATACAGAAATGTATCATGTAGGGTCAATCCAAATGCCTCAAAATGATCATCATGCTATCAACACCCACCCTGAACCCCAAGCACCTGGAAAGGCATTCATATCTCTCAGGACAGCAATGCCACCTGGTCATCAGAATACAGAAATGTATCATGTAGGGTCAATCCAAATGCCTCAAAATGATCATCATGCTATCAAGACACACTGCACCCTGCACACCAAGCCCCTAGCAAAGCATTCGTATCTATCAAGACAGCATTGCAAACCAGGACTCATACCTCAGAATACAGAAATGTATCATGTAGGATCAATCCAAATGCCTCAAATTGATCATCATGCTATGGAGACCTCCTGCACCAGGTGCGGTTGTCACCCAGGGAGGCCTACATGAGGGAAAATGTCGTAACCCTTGAGGTCCCCAAAACTCAGAGTGCCATCCGCTCCAATATCTGTAGTATTCCTTCACCCAGGGGTCATGAAACACACCACACGTGAGACAAACTCCAAATTGCACCACACTGCCACAGTCATGAAATTGCATCTGCATGGAGGAGCCAAGCGCCCCTATGAACGTGTTGAATTGAACCGCTTCTTTGAGTGTTTCTTGCGGTGAAAGCCCGAAGCACTGAGGGCCGAACCTTGCTGGGGGCAGCCACATAACTTTTCTTTGGCGAGAAATTCTCCCTTGGCAACATTTCCCATCGCACCCACGCCTTGTACACCACCAAGCACCTACCAGGGCATTCACTTCTGTTTAAGCTTCATTGCAACCTGAGACCCACAAATCAAAAATCAAAAATGTATCACGCTGCATTCATCCAAATGCCTGAAAAGGATCATCCTGTGGGTGCGGAGCCAAGGTGTGCAAGGGCGCCCCACAATCGTGAGGTGCCTGCAGCTCAGGCTGTGTTGGGGTGTGGCATCATTGTGAACAACGATTTCTGGACATCTGGACATCAGAATACAGATCTGTGAAAACAAACTCATAACCTCTTGACAGCCTTGGAAAAATGGGATTAATACAGCAAAAGCATGAAGAAAAGCGGAGGCGGAGAGACCCTAACGGTGAATTTACCATGAATGTGGACATTGGCGATGGAACTAGGGAAGCAGCAGGTGTTGGTTGGTTCGTATGCAGGTGGTCTTAAGGAAGTGGGAAAACAGTATTTGTGATGTCTTCAGTTACCCTCTTACCGCTGTCGGCGACACTCCAACCAGCGTTGGTCCACCTTACCCCACGCTACACCACAGGTGAACGTGAAAAGGGGGCGTCATGATTATTTTATCAGCGTCATGCGGAGATTGGTGCTTGGTGTGCAGAGTCAGAGAGTATTGCCAAACCCAATGACCCCACCCTCCATGCATCTCAAACGGCTGCATACGCAGAACCAGCACCAGGGGTAGGCAGCTGACAAACCTCCGTCTTGAGCTTCGTAAGCTCCTTGTTCTCTGATATAAAATAATAGTAACTCTGCTCAGGACAATCCAAGCGGTTCAATCGGCGTGCAATTTCGAAGACCCCGTTGGCCCATTCCATCACGCGTGCCTGCACACTGGTGGAATCCTGCAACCAGGAGGAAACCGTAGAATAAGTAGAAAACAATGGTGACAACAAAAAGAGATGGGATAGCCAGAGTGATAAGGGTGTCATGGGCAGTGATCAGACCATGTGTGACCCCCGCAAGCGTTGCAGGCAACCACCACGATGGAAGCTGTCCCAGCAAATCTCAAAGAGCTAGTGGCTGGGGGTGCCATAAAAGGCTAGGAAAGTGTTGGTACTTCCGGGTGTATGCACTAATTTGAATTTCTTTACATTGCTGGCTCCAAGCCACTGAGGAAAACTATTGTCACAAGGATAGAGGGGATGCTCACATTTGCTGCTTCGGCCTCTTGGCGTCCCACCCATGCTGGTGCTGGCATGCTGCACACAAAGGGTGCTTACCACCACCGATAACGGAAATGTAACACAAAGCTCGGGGGTTCCGGATCACCAAATATTACGCATGTGCTGCGTAGCATGTCTAGGCATTTGCCATTGGTATTTTTTTCCCCTGTTCGTGCAGTGTGCCAATGGCAAAAGAATGCAGATAAAGTCTCAGCTCCATGACTTCTGTCAAGGGTGGATGTCAAGGGTGGACCATACACCAAAGCAGGCTAATGCAGTGTGTGTGGGGGGGGGGGGGTACCAACAGGGAGAAGACCTAGAGGGTGCCACAGGTGTGCTACAACATTTGAGTTTCACTGTTTTTTCGCTAGATTACCACACTGTTTGCCAACGTCAAAGAAGATTGGTGGTATGGCCGACATACCCAACGTAACCAACAAACACATAGTTGTAGTGCCCAATGCGGAATTGATCTTGAAAACCGTGTCTGAATTGACTCACTAACTCATTGGACAAATCTCGAGCATTTAAGGTATTCAAACAAACTGAGAGCCCCTTTTTCCTCCATTTCCCCTCGATGATCCTTGTGGTTTGTGTACATGCAACTGAAAAGGGCACCCAAGCTCTGTTTGGAGGTGATACATTTTTGGGGTGCTCTCGGCAGGGTTTCATGTTGGTTTCCCATTTGAGACACAAATTCATTTGCCCCTTCCTTTATGGCATCGTTGTTGCCACAAACATTGCATGGTGACGGGTGAAAGGAGCACAACGCTCAAGGTATGGAGGGAGGTAAGGGATGGAGGGGCAGTCTGTTTTTTTTGACACTGACCGCAGCCTCAAAAGCCTCCTTCTGAACTGCATTGCATGCAGCAACATGCTCTTCAACCTCAGCGTCGCGGACTTTGGGGTTGGTCAAATATGCCTCTCTCTCCTTTGGCTGTTGTCCATTGTCTTTGCAGGCTTTTTGCAGTTTGGGTGGGAAAATTCTTTGACGGCTCTTGCTGTCAAAAGATTTCCCGGGCGTTGTTACACCCCTCACCCAGTAAGGTTTTGCGAGATCCCCACCTATCACCTCTGAGGCTTCGCGGCAGGGGCAGGGGCAGTAATCAAGAGAGATGATTAGTGTATGTACGTGTGAAGCGGAGTCGGTCTGAGGAGGGGAAGGGATGAATTACAAGCCCACACTTGTGGATTCATCTACTGAATTCCCATGCAGCAATCCCGTGTATTGACCAAATGGAATCATATGAACGAAATTGGCATCAAAACTCAGACAAGGCTGAAACTTGGAATTGGTAATCATGCTTCACCACAATCATCCTACGACCACCACATAACAATCAAATGCACAACCAATGCACCGCTTGAAACTACACTAGCTCTTTGGGCAAAAGACATGATGACGTGGTCTATGACAAACACAAAAATGCAGACAACCAAAACCATCACATTAAACTCCGAACCAAATGGAATCATATGAACGAAATTGGCATCAAAACTCAGACAAGGCTGAAACTTGGAATTGGTAATCATGCTTCACCAGAATCCTACTAGGACCACCACATAACAATCAAATGCACAACCAATGCACCGCTTGAAACTACACTAGCTCTTTGGGCAAAAAACATGATGACGTGGTCTATGATAAACACAAAATGCAGACAACCACAACCATCACATTGAACTCCAAAAATGCCTCTGCAGCAATCCCGTGTATTGACCAAATGGAATCATATGAACGAAATTGGCATCAAAACTCAGACAAGGCTGAAACTTGGAATTGGTAATCATGCTTCACCACAATCATCCTAGGACCACCACATAACAATCAAATGCACAACCAATGCACCGCTTGAAAATACACTAGCTCTTTGGGCGAAAGACATGATGACGTGGTCTATGATAAACACAAAATGCAGACAACCACAACCATCACATTAAACTCCAAAAATGCCTCTGCAGCAATCCCGTGTATTGACCAAATGGAATCATATGAACGAAATTTGCATCAAAGCTCAGACAAGGCTGAAACTTGGAATTGGTAATCATGCTTCACCACAATCATCCTACGACCACCACATAACAATCAAATGCGCAACCAATGCACCGCTTGAAACTACACTAGCTCTTTGGGCAAAAGACATGATGACGTGGTCTATGATAAACACAAAATGCAGACAACCACAACCATCACATTGAACTCCAAAAATGCCTCTGCAGGAATCCCGTGTATTGACCAAATGGAATCATATGAACGAAATTGGCATCAAAGCTCAGACAAGGCTGAAACTTGGAATTGGTAATCATGCTTCACCAGAATCATACTAGGACCACCAGAAAGCAATCAGATGCACAACCAATGCGCAGCTTGAAACTACACTAGCTCTTTGGGCAAAAAACATGATGACGTGGTCTATGACAAACACAAAAATGCAAACAACCACTACCATCACATTAAACTCCGAACCAAATGGAATCATACGAACGAAATTGGCATCAAAACTCAGACAAGGCTGAAACTTGGAATTGAGAATCATGCTTCACCACAATCATCCTACGACCACCACATAACAATCAAATGCGCAACCAATGCACCGCTTGAAACTACACTAGCTCTTTGGGCAAAAGACATGATGACGTGGTCTATGATAAACACAAAATGCAGACAACCACAGCCATCACATTAAACTCCAAAAATGCCTCTGCAGCAATCCCGTGTATTGACCAAATGGAATCATATGAACGAAATTGGCATCAAAACTCAGACAAGGCTGAAACTTGGAATTGGTAATCATGCTTCACCAGAATCATCCTACGACCACCACATAACAATCAAATGCGCAACCAATGCACCGCTTGAAACTACACTAGCTCTTTGGGCAAAAGACATGATGACGTGGTCTATGACAAACACAAAATGCAGACAACCACAACCATCACATTAAACTCCAAAAATGCCTGTGCAGCAATCCCGTGTATTGACCAAATGGAATCATATGAACGAAATTGGCATCAAAACTCAGACAAGGCTGAAACTTGGAATTGGTAATCATGCTTCACCACAATCATCCTAGGACCACCACATAACAATCAAATGCGCAACCAATGCACCGCTTGAAGCTACACTAGCTCTTTGGGCAAAAAACATGATGACGTGGTCTATGATAAACACAAAGTGCAGACAACCACAACCATCACATTAAACTCCAAAAATGCCTGTGCAGCAATCCTGTGTATTGACCAAATGGAATCATATGAACGAAATTTGCATCAAAGCTCAGACAAGGCTGAAACTTGGAATTGGTAATCATGCTTCACCACAATCATCCTACGACCACCACATAACAATCAGATGCACAACCAATGCACCGCTTGAAACTACACTAGCTCTTTGGGCAAAAGACATGATGACGTGGTCTATGATAAACAGAAAAATGCAGACAACCACAACCATCACATTAAACTCCAAAGATGCCTGTGCGGGAATCCTGTGTATTGTCCAAATGGAATCATATGAACGAAATTGGCATCAAAACTCAGACAAAGCTGAAACTTGGAATTGGTAATCATGCTTCACCACAATCATACTACGACCACCACACGAAAATCAAAAGCACAACCAATGCACAGGTTGAAACTACACTAGCTCTTTGGGCGAAAGACCTGATGACGTGCTCTATGATAAACAGAAAAATGCAGACAACCACTACCACGATGGACTCCAAAAATGCCTGTGCAGGAATCCTGTGTATTGACCAAATGGAATCATATGAACGAAATTGGCATTAAAACTCAGACAAGGCTGAAACTTGAAATTGGTAATCATGCTTCACCACAATCATCCGACCACCACCACATAACAATCAAATGCGCAACCAATGCACCGCTTGAAACTACACTAGCTCTTTGGGCAAAAGACATGATGACGTGGTCTATGATAAACACAAAGTGCAGACAACCACAGCCATCACATTAAACTCCAAAAATGCCTCTGCAGCAATCCCGTGTATTGACCAAAGGGAATCATATGAACGAAATTGGCATCAAAACTCAGACAAGGCTGAAACTTGGAATTGGTAATCATGCTTCACCACAATCATCCTACGACCACCACATAACAATCAAATGCATAACCAATGCACCGCTTGAAACTACACTAGCTCTTTGGGCAAAAAACATGATGACGTGGTCTATGATAAACACAAAATGCAGACAACCACAACCATCACATTAAACTCCAAAAATGCCTCTGCAGCAATCCCGTGTATTGACCAAATGGAATCATATGAACGAAATTGGCATCAAAACTCAGACAAGGCTGAAACTTGGAATTGGTAATCATGCTTCACCAGAATCATCCTACGACCACCACATAACAATCAAATGCACAACCAATGCACCGCTTGAAACTACACTAGCTCTTTGGGCAAAAGACATGATGACGTGGTCTATGACAAACACAAAAATGCAGACAACCAAAACCATCACATTAAACTCCGAACCAAATGGAATCATATGAACGAAATTGGCATCAAAACTCAGACAAGGCTGAAACTTGGAATTGGTAATCATGCTTCACCAGAATCCTACTAGGACCACCACATAACAATCAAATGCACAACCAATGCACCGCTTGAAACTACACTAGCTCTTTGGGCAAAAAACATGATGACGTGGTCTATGATAAACACAAAATGCAGACAACCACAACCATCACATTGAACTCCAAAAATGCCTCTGCAGCAATCCCGTGTATTGACCAAATGGAATCATATGAACGAAATTGGCATCAAAACTCAGACAAGGCTGAAACTTGGAATTGGTAATCATGCTTCACCACAATCATCCTACGACCACCACATAACAATCAAATGCACAACCAATGCACCGCTTGAAAATACACTAGCTCTTTGGGCGAAAGACATGATGACGTGGTCTATGATAAACACAAAATGCAGACAACCACAACCATCACATTAAACTCCAAAAATGCCTCTGCAGCAATCCCGTGTATTGACCAAATGGAATCATATGAACGAAATTTGCATCAAAGCTCAGACAAGGCTGAAACTTGGAATTGGTAATCATGCTTCACCACAATCATCCTACGACCACCACATAACAATCAAATGCGCAACCAATGCACCGCTTGAAACTACACTAGCTCTTTGGGCAAAAGACATGATGACGTGGTCTATGATAAACACAAAATGCAGACAACCACAACCATCACATTGAACTCCAAAAATGCCTCTGCAGGAATCCCGTGTATTGACCAAATGGAATCATATGAACGAAATTGGCATCAAAGCTCAGACAAGGCTGAAACTTGGAATTGGTAATCATGCTTCACCAGAATCATACTAGGACCACCAGAAAGCAATCAGATGCACAACCAATGCGCAGCTTGAAACTACACTAGCTCTTTGGGCAAAAAACATGATGACGTGGTCTATGACAAACACAAAAATGCAAACAACCACTACCATCACATTAAACTCCGAACCAAATGGAATCATACGAACGAAATTGGCATCAAAACTCAGACAAGGCTGAAACTTGGAATTGAGAATCATGCTTCACCACAATCATCCTACGACCACCACATAACAATCAAATGCGCAACCAATGCACCGCTTGAAACTACACTAGCTCTTTGGGCAAAAAACATGATGACGTGGTCTATGATAAACACAAAATGCAGACAACCACAGCCATCACATTAAACTCCAAAAATGCCTCTGCAGCAATCCCGTGTATTGACCAAATGGAATCATATGAACGAAATTGGCATCAAAACTCAGACAAGGCTGAAACTTGGAATTGGTAATCATGCTTCACCAGAATCATCCTACGACCACCACATAACAATCAAATGCGCAACCAATGCACCGCTTGAAACTACACTAGCTCTTTGGGCAAAAGACATGATGACGTGGTCTATGACAAACACAAAATGCAGACAACCACAACCATCACATTAAACTCCAAAAATGCCTGTGCAGCAATCCCGTGTATTGACCAAATGGAATCATATGAACGAAATTGGCATCAAAACTCAGACAAGGCTGAAACTTGGAATTGGTAATCATGCTTCACCACAATCATCCTAGGACCACCACATAACAATCAAATGCGCAACCAATGCACCGCTTGAAGCTACACTAGCTCTTTGGGCAAAAAACATGATGACGTGGTCTATGATAAACACAAAGTGCAGACAACCACAACCATCACATTAAACTCCAAAAATGCCTGTGCAGCAATCCTGTGTATTGACCAAATGGAATCATATGAACGAAATTTGCATCAAAGCTCAGACAAGGCTGAAACTTGGAATTGGTAATCATGCTTCACCACAATCATCCTACGACCACCACATAACAATCAGATGCACAACCAATGCACCGCTTGAAACTACACTAGCTCTTTGGGCAAAAGACATGATGACGTGGTCTATGATAAACAGAAAAATGCAGACAACCACAACCATCACATTAAACTCCAAAGATGCCTGTGCGGGAATCCTGTGTATTGTCCAAATGGAATCATATGAACGAAATTGGCATCAAAACTCAGACAAAGCTGAAACTTGGAATTGGTAATCATGCTTCACCACAATCATACTACGACCACCACACGAAAATCAAAAGCACAACCAATGCACAGGTTGAAACTACACTAGCTCTTTGGGCGAAAGACCTGATGACGTGCTCTATGATAAACAGAAAAATGCAGACAACCACTACCACGATGGACTCCAAAAATGCCTGTGCAGGAATCCTGTGTATTGACCAAATGGAATCATATGAACGAAATTGGCATTAAAACTCAGACAAGGCTGAAACTTGAAATTGGTAATCATGCTTCACCACAATCATCCTACCACCACCACATAACAATCAAATGCGCAACCAATGCACCGCTTGAAACTACACTAGCTCTTTGGGCAAAAGACATGATGACGTGGTCTATGATAAACACAAAGTGCAGACAACCACAGCCATCACATTAAACTCCAAAAATGCCTCTGCAGCAATCCCGTGTATTGACCAAAGGGAATCATATGAACGAAATTGGCATCAAAACTCAGACAAGGCTGAAACTTGGAATTGGTAATCATGCTTCACCACAATCATCCTACGACCACCACATAACAATCAAATGCATAACCAATGCACCGCTTGAAACTACACTAGCTCTTTGGGCAAAAAACATGATGACGTGGTCTATGATAAACACAAAATGCAGACAACCACAACCATCACATTAAACTCCAAAAATGCCTCTGCAGCAATCCCGTGTATTGACCAAATGGAATCATATGAACGAAATTGGCATCAAAACTCAGACAAGGCTGAAACTTGGAATTGGTAATCATGCTTCACCAGAATCCTACTAGGATCACCCCATAACAATCAAATGCGCAACCAATGCACCGCTTGAAACTACACTAGCTCTTTGGGCAAAAAACATGATGACGTGGTCTATGATAAACACAAAATGCAGACAACCACAACCATCACATTAAACTCCAAAAATGCCTGTGCAGGAATCCCGTGTATTGACCAAATGGAATCATATGAACGAAATTGGCATCAAAGCTCAGACAAGGCTGAAACTTGGAATTGGTAATCATGCTTCACCACAATCATCCTACGACCACCACATAACAATCAAATGCACAACCAATGCACCGCTTGAAAGTACACTAGCTCTTTGGGCAAAAGACATGATGACGTGGTCTATGATAAACACAAAGTGCAGACAACCACAACCATCACATTAAACTCCAAAAATGCCTGCGCGGGAATCCTGTGTATTGTCCAAATGGAATCATATGAACGAAATTGGCATCAAAACTCAGACAAGGCTGAAACTTGGAATTGGTAATCATGCTTCACCACAATCATCCTACGACCACCACACGAACATCAAAAGCACAACCAATGCACAGGTTGAAACTACACTAGCTCTTTGGGCGAAAGACATGATGACGTGGTCTATGATAAACAGAAAAATGCAGACAACCACTACCACGACGGACTCCAAAAATGCCTGTGCAGGAATCCTGTGTATTGACCAAATGGAATCATATGAACGAAATTGGCATCAAAACTCAGACAAGGCTGAAACTTGGAATTGGTAATCATGCTTCACCACAATCATCCTACGACCACCACATAACAATCAAATGCACAACCAATGCACCGCTTGAAACTACACTAGCTCTTTGGGCAAAAAACATGATGACGTGGTCTATGATAAACACAAAATGCAGACAACCACAACCATCACATTAAACTCCAAAAATGCCTGTGCGGGAATCCTGCGTATTGACCAAATGGAATCATATGAACGAAATTTGCATCAAAGCTCAGACAAGGCTGAAACTTGGAATTGGTAATCATGCTTCACCACAATCATCCTAGGACCACCACACAACCATCCAATGCACAACCAATGCACAGCTCTTTGGGCGAAAAACATGATGACGTGGTCTATGACAAACGCAAAATGCAGACAACCACAACCAATACAAACTCCAAAAATGCCCCCGCAGGAATCCTGTGTATTGACCAAATGGAATCATATGAACGAAATTTGCATCAAAACTCAGACAAGGCTGAAACTTGGAATTAGTAATCATACTTCACCAAAATCAAACTGCGACTACCACGACCACCAAATGCACACCCCATGGACAGCCTCACACTACAAAGTGCACTGTGAGAGAAAATGATGACGTGGTGTACGACAACCACAGAAATGTAGCATTGTGCACAGACAGCTTACTAAAGCTGCACTGCCCACGTCTGAGGAACAAACACTCAGTGTTACATGCACTCCTGTTAAAAGAAGGCAGGGATGCAGTGGCCTAAGGGGTTTGCATGCAACAATCGTCTCCTCCACTCCCCTACAGTGTTGAGGGGGCTGAAGAGGGGGCCAAGGCTGGTTGTACAACCAAAAGCCATCACAACCACAACTGCTAGACGGAGACTTAGCATGCGAGCGGTCCAGTGTGCAATCCAGATACACCTGGGAATGGCACGGCTGGTCGTATCAGATTGCCACACAGTCCAGGGTGGACAATGGGCCCACAATGGTGGCAGGCACACGCTGAATGTAGTGCCTCACAGATAGAAGGGACCATTACCTGGCTTCAACATTCTGATTTCATTGACATATGAGCTGTTGAGACGAAGGCAGACAACACATTGCAATATGAAAATGTTGTTCACATGCGTGCATCCACTATGCCCAAACCCCCAAAACAATGCCCCTAACGAGTGTTGTACCCGGAAACACATTCAGTTCCCACTGTTGAGCCGACTGTTGAGCACCGTTTGGCATTAACAGAATTTGTGCACACCCGCCTACGACGCACTGTGCCATCAACGTCGCACTGCGCCCATCATAGGCACTGCACAGGTGGCACCCTCCGAGACAACCACAACCATCGCAAATACCAAAGGCACGTGTGCAAGAGCACCTGTAGCTTAACCACATGCAATCATATGAATGAATTTCGCATCAAAAATCAGACAAGGCTGAAACTTGGAATTGGTAATCATGCTTCAACACAGTCACAGCAATATCACCACCACATCAAATGCACTAATGCACAGCTTCTCCACTACAGCACTACAACCTGCACTGCCGCAAAAAAAAAAAAAATATGGTCTATGAGAGATAGAAGAATGCAGTATTCTGGAAAAGTAAACACAGAAAACCACAACCATCACATGAAACTCCAAACCAAATGGAATCATATGAACGAAATTTGCATCAAAACTCAGACAAGGCTGAAACTTGGAATTGGTAATCATGCTTCACCACAATCCTACTAGGACCACCACACAACCATAAAAAAAAAAGATGACATGGACCATGACAGCCACAGAAATGCAGTATTGTGAACCATGGAGTGTAGATTTTCAACAAAGTAAAGACAACTGCAACAATGGAAGATAATCCCTAAAATATTTGGCCCTTTCTGACAACCAATGGAGGGACTGATGTGAAGGGTAGGTACTAATTGAGTGACTGAGCCAGGTTGCCGACACCATGCTGCAGAATGTGACACTGTTTCGCGCAGCCACCATGTGGATGATTGCTCAAAAATGGCTGTTGTTGGGTTGAATAGCATTGGGTAGCAATGGACTAGCATTGAATAGTATTGATTAGCAATTGAATAGCATTGAATAGCATTGAGTAGCAATGGAACAGCATTGGGTAGCAATGGAACAGCATTGGGTAGCAATGGAATAGCATTGAATCGCATTGAGTAGCAATTGAATAGCATTGATTTTAGCAATTGAGTAGCAATGGAATAGCATTGAGTAGCAATAGAATAGCATTGAATAGCATTGAGTAGCAATTGAATAGCATTGAGTAGCATTGAGTAGCAATTGAATAGCAATAGAATAGCACTGAATAGCATTGCGTAGCAATTGAATAGCATTGAATAGCATTGAGTAGCAATGGAATAGCATTGGGTAGCAATGGAACAGCATTGGGTAGCAATGGAATAGCATTGAGTAGCAATGGACTAGCATTGAATAGCATTGATTTTAGCAATTGAGTAGCAATGGAATAGCATTGAGTAGCAATAGAATAGCATTGAATAGCTTTGAGTAGCAATTGAATAGCATTGAGTAGCATTGAGTAGCAATTGAATAGCAATAGAACAGCACTGAATAGCATTGAGTAGCAATGGAATAGCATTGAATAGCATTGAGTAGCAATGGAATAGCAATAGAACAGCATTGAATAGTATTGAGTAGCAATGGAATAGCATTGAATAGCATTGAATAGCATTGATTTTAGCAATTGAGTAGCAATGGAATAGCATTGAGTAGCAATAGAATAGCATTGAATAGCTTTGAGTAGCAATTGAATAGCATTGAGTAGCATTGAATAGCATTGAGTAGCAATTGAACAGCGTTGGGTAGCAATGGAACAGCATTGAATAGCTTTGAGTAGCAATTGAACAGCATTGAGGAGCAATGGAATAGCATTCAGTAGCAATTGAATAGCATTGAAGAGCATTGAGTAGCAATTGAGTAGCATTGAATAGCATTGAGTAGCAATGGAATAGCATTGAGTAGCAATGGAATAGCATTGAGTAGCAATAGAATAGCATTGAGTAGCAATGGAATAGCATTGAATAGCTTTGAGTAGCAATTGGATTGCATTTAATAGCGCGTATTTGGGGGGCAACCATTTCTACAGGCCCTTCCAGAGAGCCGCTCCAACAAGGCCCCCCTGGGAGAGACCCTTCCAAAGATCACCCTTCAAAGGGGCCCCAACAGCAATCTGCAACTTGGTTGCTGGGGATGTTTGGGTTGGGTTGGGTTTGGGGGGGGGGGGGGGCTGACAACAAACTCCAGCACAACCACCCCAGGAAACGCAAGATACAGCAGATCTTGGGCCAATGCGTGGGGCAATGCGCACCTGAGGGTTGATGGGAGGATTAAATATGGCCTGCCCGTCCTCCAGCTCCAGGGTCACATCCAACCCCGGGATAGACGGATCACGCGCCTTCTCCGAGAGCGCAGCAGACAGAGAGGGCTTTCTTGAGGGAGGGAGCGCAGTGACCCTGGGAACATCCAAATGCTTGATCAGGTGTAACAGCGAGTTCTTCACTGCCTGCGTATCACAAAAGGAGAAACCAACTGCGCAATGCGGGGCGTACCAGTGGAACAGACGAAACCAGACACCACTGCTCCACTTGTACAACGGGCAATAGAGGATCGCAGCGCATCTTTCACTGGTGTGTCTTTGCATGCATATTGCATCCGTTTTCGGTGCGGTCACGTTGTGTTGCGGTAACCGAGTGTACACCTTTTGCACCCATGCGCACGCGTCCCACTTTACTTCCACCCTGTGCGCACCATTGCCCAAAATTTGCGAAAATTTTCTGTGAACACCCAACAACTCCAACCATCAGGGGATCGTGGCCACAGCCGTGGAAAGAAGCCAAATTTCACACCCAGCAACACAGACTCGAAATGACGTGGATCATTTTCGGGACCATTCGCAGGTCATTTGGGAGTCAGGCTGAGAGGTCATTTCAGGACCTCAAATGACCCCAAACGATCACAAAATCAACCCCGAATGCCCCTTGACGCCCCCCGCCCCCGGGACTCAGCCCAAATGACCCCAAAGACCCGGAGCGACGTGCTGTGCATGCTATTCAAAAATGTGCACCAGTGACGAGACGCTGCCTTGTGGGGTCTACTTATGGGTGACGGGAACAACAACACCAGTGGATCAATGTTCAGATCTTGAATACAGCGCACCAGAAACACAATGCACAATTGAAATCCCACCCCCCTTCGTATTTCACCCCAACTTCTGCAAATAAAACAGTAAATGGTCTGCAAACCTGCAAATTGAGCTAAAATGTATGCAGTAATAGGGGATGGGATCGCAAAACCAGCACAGGGGGTCACAGATTGGGCATTTCTTTTCAGTGGGGACTTACAACCCCTCGCTCCCAGTCATTGGGGTTGCAGCAGAACGCCCCTGTCCCTGGAAGTTGAATGCTGCATGATGATCCTATCATGGAACTGAGGGTGCACGAGTATGTGCTGTGCTGCTTTTGTCCAACACACTGTTATGCAGCAGTAAACCAAGGCCTGAGCCAATGCATCAATCCATGCCAACACAAATGGGGCATCAACACATGGAATGCCTTTCCCAGTATATCCCCTACAAGGGGGTGCCATCAACGCCGGTTGGTACTTCCAGGTTTACGTACTTGTTCACACTTGTTGAGGAGGGAATCCTCGGCGTGGCTAATGCAAACAGCCAGGGAAAGTTATTTTCACTAGGTGAGAGTGACAGTTGTCCCTCTGCTCACATGTGCTGCTTCTGTCCCTTGTCCTAGACCCTGGTGGATGTACGCCAAAGATGTGCCATCCACATGGTGGATGGACCCGTTTCCCCCTGAACATTCATGAAGAAATTACTTTTTGCAACAGGGGGGTGTTCCTTGGGGACACTTTTTTAATCCCCAGGGGGAACTTTGCTACCCTGGAAATACCAATGCTTAGCCGCCAAATCACTCTAGTTACAGAAAAATGCTGACTCAGCTGGTTCAAGAGGCAACTTGGATACCTATCTCCTCTCAACAACGTCTTTGCTCCAGAGTTTCAACGTATCCAAGCCCACACAAAAGCGGTTGCTCATACTTTGCTCTCGCCGTGTTCGCAGTCTCCCACAAAAAAAAAAATTGCTGCTCCACACACTTCCTTGGCCCCATGGTGAGGACTGCGCAAATGGTACTGGGGGAAATGTTCGCGTGCCGCAGGGCAAGAAGAAATGTCTTGCAACCCACAACCACCAAAAGCAATAATAAGAAGGAAAAACCGCAATTCAACAGCCATTAGGGGGTATATCATCGGGGTGGCACATTAATCTGCTCTCAACAAAGGTGAGGCTAAGACCCCAGCTCAATGTGCAAATTGTAGCATGGTGGCTTATTCCAAAGGAATTTCACAGGTGCCGCAGGGTTGCAATTTGGTGTGGGGTCTTGATCTCATGATAGTGGGTCGACCAGATGGAGACCAAACCTGCACAAAGCCGCGTTCGAAGAGTCCATTGATATGTTTAATATAATCGCGCCATTCTGGATTATCATGCTCCACCTGGTGAGACGGTGATATGAATAATCACGCCACTTACTCCCCAAGTTGCCCCTCCCTACAATTTTGCCTGCCAAAAGTTCCCACCTCCCACGTTTCCCATTCCACTCCCCCATCCACACCTCCAGAGATTCAGGGGTGGCATGCAGTTGCAGGGGCAACTCCATATGGGTATTTGAATGCTAGTGCCCGACACAACACATGGTGTGTATACAAAGGGGGGGGGGAAAGTCCATCAGGGGCACCATAAGGATGTGATGTATTGTCGTGCAGGTGTGAGTCAACGTGAGGGGGTGGGGATGGGGTGGATTTCAAGATGCTTGAAGGTGGTCGGAAGGTGCTTTGAGGCAGGGCTGCCATGGCAGATGCCATGTAAAAGAGCAGCCCCCTCCGGTTTTCGTACATGCAAGAAAGTGGTCATTGTTGCGACACGGGTGATGGAGAACTGGAACATTTCATGGCCGAGCCAAGCCATCACAAGCCCTTGGACGGTTCACAGATGCAGTTTTTCTTTTAAGCTTGGCAAAACAAGTTCAGCCCATCCAGGATCACAGCGACAACGAAAATGATCCCAAATATAACACCAATCTTTTTGGGGCAGCTGGTTGCCAACACGAAATGTTGGGGGCGGAGCAGTCGGGGGGATCCAGCGTTTGAAAGCGCAGTGCTTAGTGTTTCTCATTCCAGTTCGAAGATGACAATGGAAAACTGTAGCCTGTGTATTTTGCCCTGCGCCCGCGCTGTTCCCATGCCACCCCTCTGCCACCCCACGGTAGAGGTCCACAGAGCCTCTCATCCGGTCCAGTTTTGACAACATTTGACATCAGGCCTGTCCTAAGTGTCATACTCTGTGATCACACCGCCCACTGCCTTCTACGAAAATAATGTTTTCCTAAAACGAATCTAGCCCTCAAATACCGGATCCCCTGCACACAGTGGTATCCTCAGTATTGCAGCATACAAATACACTGTGTCTACTGAGCCGTCGCCTGTCATGAGGCTGCGATAAGCCGGATGATTTGGCTGCCAAACACCTTCGTGAGTTGTCAAAGGTTCTTCAAACCCGTTGTCAAGCTACACACAGGATAAAATGTCTGGTATCTAAGCCGCCCAAAAACTGCTTCAGTGCCTTTCATCCAAAGCCTAGCCCAAGCGAAAAACATCGTGTAACCACAGACAAAGCTGCCCCCAGGCCTCAATCCCGCCCACAACGAGACCTGCAGCAGTAAGCGAGTGTTGTTCACCAGCTTATGTATTCTGCGGTTCTGCCGCTCAATATCTTCCGTGACGTAAACTGCAGGCGAGACTTTATTCCGCCACCTGTTATACCACTTCCGTGCAAATACTTCTCGATCTGATGCGATAAGTGCTTGTGGATTCCATACAGATTGAGAGACGTCTTTTTCGGCCTTACGACGGACACCTGCCTTGTCATCATCACTGGACAAACGAGAGATGTGCTTCTCCAGAAATGGTGACCCTTAACCAACGAACGACATGAGGTAAATCGGGCAAATGCGTCACACCGAAGACAACTTCCTACTCGTCCAAACCCAACCCCCTTCTTCGTCAAGTATCCGCATTGACACAAAGAATTGGACCCAATCCACAAGCCCTAGCCGCAATCCCTACTCCAGCACATTCACCCAACCACTAAGCCCCCCCCATCAAAGCCTGTCTTACAGCAGGGGGCCAGAACAAAACTGCTATGCCCATGTCTCAATGAAATGTCGCTGCAGCAGCTTGGCCATCAATCGCCACTATCAACCAACTGTCAGCCAAGAACCAACACAAGCAGGCCTTGACTAGACTGAAGAAACCATAGAGAACAAGACACTCTTACCTCTGCAAAAATTGCCCTGAATGAGCAAGATGCAAGGCGTCAATGAAGAAGTGGACATGGGGAAAAACCTGAAATGCATGATCTTCCACATGTCTTTCCAGGACTTCAGCAAGTTTTCAATCACATGCACATTCCCCTTGATGTAGCCGAGGTTCTTGTGCAGTCTGGATACAGCTGCATCCGCTCGCTCAATGAACAGCGGAATGTCAGGGCTGCGCCATGTCACAACCTGCAAAAAGGCAGAGCATTGCAATCCCAACCCACGAAAACAAAATGACCAAAGCATGTAACCAACAGTCCGCCTGCACATCGATGCCCCTGTGGCTGGCCATGGGAAACAGGGCATGCAACAACACTGAACTTGGAGCCACTGCGCATACAAGTGTTCTGCTGCGGTTTGGGTCCAAAGAACAGAAATAATACAGACTGCCACACAACTGTCCATTCGAAATGCAATTGCAACCCAAATGCCACTGGGCTTGATCTGTTCGGTATTGAAACGGGTATTGAAATATGTGCATGCCCCATGGCCTGCCTAACCAACGGCACAACCAAAAAAGAGGCAAGTGGACAGGAGTACCAACAATTGACCAAGGTCATCAACCTGCCTTCATACCATCCATCCCTCATGACTCTGCCAACCCCTGCCCAAGGCCCCGCAACAATGGACAACTCTGATGAATGAGAAACCACCATAAGCTATTTTACATCAAATATTCCCCCAGTTCCCGGTTTTTCCACAGGAAATGGAAAATTTGCACAATACTCCCCTATTTCTCCCCAGTCTTCCACACACATCCTCGAAAATTAGGGCCCTAAAATGCTGCGCAAAACCCCTACACTTCATACCTAGATGACAGCTGTAGCTTTGAGGAACCATTGGAAGGGGGGGGGGGGGGCAGGAATGTGCTCATGCGATATACGCGAATCCCGGGGCAGCACTACAACCTGAACTTCCTCTAGAAGTGAGGCAAGGTGCGGAATACAAAATCAGAAGTGGCCCACAAATGGGCGGATTGGCTGCATAACCCCTGCCGTCTGGGGGGTCCCCAACACTTCACCGACCCTTGCACGTAAGGCGTGATGGTTGATGGTTTGAGTGTACTTGTTCCTCAAAGGGGGGGGGGGGACACTCTGGCTGTCCTTAAGGAACGTCATGCCCAGAACCGCACTTTTTTTTTAAAAAAAAAACACCCTTTTTTTGTTTTATTGGAAATGGTGTTTTTTCATCACACTATGGAGCTGTAATGCATTTTCACAAGGAACAAAGTGGTTTTTGGATGGTGTCACTCAACGAACGGCTCCAACAACACTCAACCAACATCCCAGAACACTGGTTGCACATGGCACCCCAAGATGTGTGTCCATGAGAACCAAGACGATGAGCAGCAAGCAAAACCTAAAAAAAGCAGTGCACACTCGGAAATTGGTGAACACAAAAGAGATACGGTTGGCGCTCATCCCCATGCAGAACAAATCTGTTGCAATGCATTCAGAGTTCTGCAAGACCATTCTTTTTCAGATGCTGCTCCCTGGTTGTGAATGCGTGCTTGTGGCATGCAAGCTGAAGGTGAGTGATGTATGGGTCTGCACTGCTTTCGGGTGCTGCACCCATGCGGTCATTCCTGTGTGACCCTTGCTTGTGCCATGGCTTTCCGCTTTGCAAGCTGCCCAAAAGCTGCAAAGGCAAACAGGATCTGGTGCTTGGCACTGGCACAGCGCAGTCAGCAATGCACCCGTACACCCCTGAACACACAGCATCCCCCCGCACCCTGCGTGAGCACGAGAACTGCACCCAGAACCACATCTCCATGACCACTCGGACTGTGCTGTTTGCATATGCTGGATTCTGCTTACCGGCCCTGCCCAGCTCTCTGGCAACCCTGATAGACACCCATCCTCTCCATCCTGCAATCATCAATTTATTTGGTGCTGAACCATCGCCACCACAACACAGAGGAGGCATACCAATAAACCTGTCGATATAACACTGTCGATCTCCTGGATATAAACCTTCAGAAGTGGGCGCTCCACGTCCAATATGGAGTTGAGAGTGCTGTTATATTTAGCCGCGACCATATCCAAACTGGAGATGTACTTGCGGAACACCTCTTGTTTCTGGAAGATCTCCAGGGGTCCGTCCACCTGAGCAGAAAGCCTGAGGCTTGGTCGTCATGCACAGTGCCTTCAGGGAAATTTTACTTCAGAGGATGAGCCGGTGTCTGTCAAGCACTAGCACTTGCATCTGGCTTCATCCTTTTGAAATGGACCACCTTAAGGGTGGTCCATGTAACGTACACGCGGCACTATTTTGCACAAGACCAATTACAAAGAGCTGCTGGATTACAACCACTGGAATGCACGTACCCACAAAAAGGAATGGGCTCAAGGGACGACGTGAATGCTTGGCACGGGGATGCCTGTTCATGCACCAGGCGTCCCCAAAGAATGATCCTGGGACGCATGCAACAAGATTGAATTGATGGGTTTATGCCCTTCTGTTCCACTGTCTTAATGCAGTCATGACCTGTGATCATCATGATGACCATGATGAGCCCAAATGGCACCAACAGCACAGTCGAGCAGTGTCACCAGGATGCCCAAGTGAGGCCGAAAGCAGTCAAGACATTACGGGCGGTGGTTGCTTGCCGCATATCTGGGGGTGAAAGCAGCCGTTCTCTATGGTGTAAACACAACCACAGACCTTGGGAAAGCGAAGAGAAATGGCAGCAGCAGTAAACAAAATATTTTGCTGGTGCATTGGTGCTTGGTGATCAATGCTCAATGACAAAATGACACACTACCGCACTTGAAAAGACACGGAGCGGTCCATTACGGCCGGCGCCCGACATCCTTTTACCACAAAGAAACAAAAGAGGAGGGGATGGATGGGTCTTGAGCCCCCTTCGTTCCCACCAGCATACCCACAGTGGCCCGCCTCAGCGTCGGCCATCCAAATACGGCCCCCAAAACTTCTTCATCAAACCCCTCCCCCATCCTTCTGGCCAACTGTGACTGGCCATTTCCTGGGCCCCAATCAACATCTCTTCTGCAAATTGGCATCTTTGGAATTGCATCCTCCCAAAAATGCCTTTCCACTCCTTATATTTTCAGAACGTTGTGAAGACAGCCAAGCCCAGCCATGGGAATCGCTCTCACGGCCCCGCACTCTGGTCCTCGAATCCGCTTGAATGGACTGGCGCATTCTCTGGCCACCCCATCAGGAATAGTAACAGGACAGGGGGCCAATAGGACAAGGGCCATGGTCAAAGGTGCAATTACCTGGAACTCAGGCAATTGCCGTGTTTCTTCAAACATTCGGGCCAATTGCATGTCAAAGTTTACGAGCAGAACACCTAAAAAAGGACAACCAGGGGCATGACTCCTGGTACACTGGCCAGTTAGGTGTTGTGGATACTGAAAGCCGTCCAAGCAAACGTGCGTGCGGCACAGCATGCACAGGCTGTGGGGTGCGTGTGCCCACCAGGACTCCAGGAGGACACCACGTCACATGATTGCCAAGATGGCCATCATATTCCACAGATTACCTCACGCTGGGGTGGACTAAGGGGACTCCAGACACGTCTGGGAGGTCTTACCAGGGCAGGCCTTGAGGTACTGTCTGCCAGGAAAGCTACCGGGCAAACTTTTGAAATTTGCGCAACCGTCATTTTTGCGCACGAGCCTTGCCAATAAATAATTGTTTTTTGCAATTCCCATCACATTTGCGCATCCAAAAACCAATAAATAATTGTTTTTTGCAATTCCCATCACATTTGCGCATCCAAAAACTGGAAAAACGACACTAGAGCGAAAGAAATTAATTATTTTTTGGTGATTGTTTTCGCTTTTGCGTACATGGCTGTTCAACACTGTGTAGGGGCAAAATGGACCTTGATTGATGTGACTCCTCCATTGGACTGGGTGTACACAATGCAGCGATTTTTGCGATTAACTAGATTATTGCATCCTTTTACGATCATCAGGCTACAATGAATTAAAATTTGGGAGTTGTTTTATTTTTGCGTTGACCAGAATTTCGACGCACGCTGCCCTCAGAATGAATTAGCCTTATCACATTTATCAGGGCTTGCCCGGTACCCCGTTGGACCAACTCAGGACAGCTGCACACGCACACCACCGCACCTTTTGGGTTTCTCGGTTTCCCCCGGATCTGCAGACTACTTTCAAACATCAAAATCGGGCACCACAGGATTGGGGGTCACGCGGGATGTACCACCGCGCCGTCATGAATGCCTTAGGGTTGAAACAGTCCTTTCCTGAAATTTCCTCACCATCACCATTGGGGAAGATGCCCAGGTGCCACTATGCTGCTGCACGTGTTCCCCTCATTGTTCTTGACGGCGGTGATCACATCAAAAAAAAAAACCAAATCGACATGTGTCAAGGGAAAGGGGGGGGGATTGTGGACTCCTTGAGAACATGATGTTGACTGCACATGATTACAATTGCACAACTCCTTGGTACTGGGTATTCGCAGTGGAATGCGACAAAACTCCTTGGAAAACCCTTTTCCACGACAGACAGTGACTGTGGCACAGGACACAGAGAGAGGCAAGCCATCCGATGCCACTTAATGCGTTGTTTCTGGCAAGATGTTATGGGTATGCCACGAACGGGTGGTAGGGGTTGCCACACGCTTGACAGGACAAAGAGAAATCCCACCATGACCACTGGGAGTAGTCAATGAGGGCACAGCAGTTCCACTGGTGCACGCCCCAATTGGGCATGAGCAACCAAAAAAGAAACAACTGCCTCCAGCATTGGTTGTCTCTGGGCTGGCTGCCAGTCGGCATGGCTGGCAGTCAACCAATGGCACTTGTGGTGAAACAACGGCAGTTGGCGGTGAGCCGACCATGGTCAGCGGTAAACCCAACGGCGGACGACAAAAATTCTGGGGAGGAGTGGGGCAAGCACCCACAGCCAGGGTACCGCTTCAGCCCTGCCATGGGCCGGTCCCTGGTTGTGGTGTGATCATGGGCAGTTTGTGCGGTGATGGTTGGGTGTGGAGGGGGTACAACAGCAAGCCAGCCAAGTCCACAGCCCCAAATGCAGAGTAATACCCTGAGGCGACTTCTTGTACAAAGGCAAATCCAAAAGCGTTATATTCCCAGATATCTCATTGACCACCTTCTGGTAGGCCTGCGTGCGATCGAGCTGGAATGCCTGCAACTTGTCCAAAACTTGCCGCCATTTGCCATTCGCTAAGCTATTCAGAGTGCGGGCGAAGAGCTGTGTTCGCTGGTTGATCTGCTCCAGCCTCTCCATGGGCGCCCGGATGCGGGCTATTAGGCCCCGGACCCATGTAAATACCCTGAGGTGATACGTGACATGCAGCGCATCATGGACTGCGGAAAGGCACTGCATCCCAAATGAACAAGGACGCACATCAGCAGCCAAAGCCGCCGCCGACGCCGAGTCAATTCTTATGTCCCAAATCAATAAGACGGCTCGACTCCATTACGCCCAAAGTGCGACAACACACTGCACAGACAGCAACTGCCATTAGGGGGCGGTCTATTGCAATGCTGGACTTGTAGCCGGAGGCGCCGGGGGGGGTTTGGCATGACGCCGGGTTGTGCTGCGGTCTGCAGCGGGCGGCGCCTATTGGCCTCTCGCCACTTACCGCTGCCCTTCCCTTGAACGGTTTCCCTCTGCAGGCTGCCCTCCCTCTCCCTGCCTGGCCTACCCTGCACGCCATTCCTTTCCCTTGGGAAGTTGTGCCACCGGAGCCCCCGGACTGTCCCTGTTTCACTGCTCCGTGGGCCATACAGCGGAGGCAAACTGCCCTTGCCATTGGCATTTTGAGAACACATGCCTTGAGTGAAAGGCATTTTGACCCCTGGCATTGGCGAACAAAACTTTCTAGGCTCTTTGGCGCCAAGATTCTGGCCGGCAATGACCACGACCGATGTGGTGGCCGGCGGCCCAGGGGGGTGGTGGGGGTCGGGCAACTGCTGCCGGACACTCAGCGGCGGCTTCTGAGTTTCCCGGTGGGACGGATGTCTGAGTTTGCACGACTGCCGTCCTTCGCAGCCCTTGAAATGCCAATGGCCCGAGTCGACTGCCTTCGACGGCATGGAAATCCGGAGCGTGCTCCACAGTCGGTCTTGATGTTACGGACGTCGAAATCGATTTCTTCTGCACCCCCCCCCCCCCCCACTGCACCAACGGGGGACCTGGATCCCTTGCAGACCGATACGATGGAGAAACTGCGTCGGTGGTGGTCAGTCCATCCAGTAATGGGCCTACACGGGGGGGGAGGGGGGTTTGGCACAAGGCCTCGCCTACAGGGGGGGGGGGGGGTTCGTGCCAAGTCAAATTCGCGGTGGTAACTTTCGCGGACACTCCCAGAAGCGTTGCGGTGTCCAGGTCGGTGTACGGGAAATTCGCAGAGGCCCCTGGATTTTGCGTTGGAAAATTTCGCGGCAATGAATGAGCAGTGGCGAGAGGCCAATAGGCGCCGCCAAAGGCACACAATCAGATACCGAGGCCTTGTGCCCAGCCCCCCCCCCCCCCCCGCCGTATGGGACGTACGGAGTATTACAATGGAGTGCAGCCCCCCTCCGTCTCATCCACCCCTCCCTCTGGGCCGGTAAGGCCCATCCATGACACCGAATCCGGACCACACCGCAAACGCCCCCGAGCTCCGGGCACGCACACGTACCCGACCGCGTCCGGGGACCCCATCGGGACGGGAGGGTTGGCATGCGCCGTCTGGAATGTGGTGTGGACGCTGTTGATGGCCTCAACGAACTGCGCAAAGAGGACGGCGCACTGCTTCTCCATCTCCGAGCGGATGTTTTGCCGGGGCAAATGGGGCTCGAATATCTCGACCAATCGAATGCTGGCCTCGGGGCTGTTGCTGTCCTGAAACGCTTGGGAAATGACGTAGCACAGCCGGCGGTCGTAGTCCTTCACCTGCACACAAACGTGGCACGCCTCCGGCACAAAGTTTGGGCGCAGGGAGACTTGCACGAACAGGGGGAGGCAAGTCCTACGGCATTGGTCCACCTCAGCCCAGGCCGATGGTTTACGGGGGTTTATGGGGCTTTTGGCGCCCGACCCCCAGATCATGTAAATGGGCGTAAAATTCCCCCCAAAAGGCGAAAGGGTAACATTTCCCAAAAAAAAAGCGTAAATTCCAGTTCGAAGATGACGATGGAAAACTGTCGCCTGCGCATTTCGCCCGCCGCCCGCGCTGCCCCCCATGCCCTCTGCCACCCCACGGCAGAGGTCTACAGAGCCCCTCATCCGGTCCGCAACAGCTCCTGAAACCTCCTGCGAAGCGCCCCTATGCCCGGAGCTTGGGCGGTCAAGGGAGCCCACTGCACCGTGCTGGGGAACACGGGAGAAAGAAGGTAGCGGTGCTGGCAGGGCCTAGTCATGCGGTGAGCAGCATTTGGGGCAGGGATGCATTGGAAGGGGGGGGGAGGTACCCTCACCCCCCCACTCCAGGGCCCTGGCCTATGGCCCAGCCGATCTCTCCCTGACCGCAACTGCCAGCCCCCACGCCATTTGTAACCAACAGTAACCGCCCCCAGCCGCTGTGGCAACCGGCCTGCCTAACCGCTTCTGGAACCCCCTCCGGGCCCCTCCCCTTCCAATACATCCCTAATTTGGGGTGGTCATGGGCACCACTGCACCGTACAAAGTAGCGATGATTGATGCCGGACAAACTCATTTCACAAGGGCTTGAAGAGGTAGGGTCAGGGATGCATTTCAAGAGAGGGGGGGGGTGGGTTTGGAACTCAAAGGTTTGTGTACCGAAAATAGCCCAAATCAACATTACCTTTTGTAAATTTCATCCCCCCCCCCCTATGAGAACTGGGTCCAAGGGGGGGGGGGGGGGTTACCCCCCCCCCTCCTCCGATGGTTGTCAGCCGTTCAAATACATCCCGGGGGAGGGTAGCGGCCGGCCTGGGCACCTGCCAATAAAGGGGAGGGCCTGCCCAGGATCTGCCCGTGGACAGCCCCCCGCCCCCCAGGCACGCACACCCACACGCCACCTGCGCATGAAACGTCGACAGCAAATCCTCAAACTCTTCGGATTCCAAAGCCAAGATTTGGGCCGGCACTTTCTCGAACACGTCGGTGGCCTCGTTGAACTCCGTGTGGACCTGTCGGACGATGGTGCCGAGCCCCTCCCCGGAATTGCCCCCCACTTCGAGCCCATCCAATTTGGCGAACTGCGCCCGATGATGGAAGATGTCCAAGACATCCTGCAGCCGCTCCATGAACCTGCGCAGGACAACACACACGGGGCGCCGGACGGCAACCGAAGGAAACAAATACTTCGTTGGCTACGGGGCTTTTGGTGTCGTTTGGAGCCCCCAACCAGGGAAGTATTCGAGGGGGGGGGGGAGGGGGAGGGGGGGTCTGGGACCCAAAACTTTGTGTACCAAAACGGCCCGACCAGATTTTCCCAACGGCAAATTCCGTTGTTTCCCACAATGGTCCCTTTGGTCTGGGGGGGTGGGGGGGTCCAGAGGGGGAGGGGGGGGGCACCACCCCCCTCCTCCTGCGGTGTGCAGCCATTCTAATACTTCCCTGCCCCCCACCCTCGCATCGCAATGCCGCTACAGTTCATTCCGGTGCGTGGGCAGCCCCAACAACGCGACGCTGTCAACTTCAAACGGGCAGAACACTCAAAGAGGGACGCCCACAAAACAATGAAGAGAACAATTGATGAACGGACATGAAAAATACGAAGCGCTGCGCCCTGTCAATCCAAAACACACGGAATCAAATCCCTGTCTGGGGGAGGATGCATTTTTTTTTAAGGCATTGATAGACCTTTTGGGAGGGCAGGGGGGCGGAGGGAATGCCAATACTTCGTGCCTTCGCTCAAAAGGAAAGTCGGTCGGTTGGAACGCATTTTGTGTGGCGGTTGATGTGTCGAACGGGGCGTCAGGCACAAAATGGTGCCTCCAAGCCCCCGCCTCGCCCTTCGCTTCGACGTCGCGCCTGTCTCAAAGACACCACTGCTGCATGCCTGCATCTCAGGGGCCGCCAGTCTCGTGCGATTGATACGCGCACCCCTACACCCCCCCTGCCTGGAGGTCCCAATACGCTGCTGCTGGCTTGACTCTCTTTCTTGATTCGACTGGGATCAGGGTACGGAAGCACAAGGAGGGCGCGGAGGGCACAACTGGAAGCTCCTATGACAGGCATAGTACGTGCTGCCCTGTTTCACTCGTGCTTCACTTGACAAGGGAAAGCGGTTCAGGGTGCAAAAGGTACACGGGGGGGGGGGGGGGGATTTTGCGCCGCCAAGTCAAATTCGCGGTGGTAAATTTCGCGGAGCCCCCTGGATTTTGTGTGGTACCCCCCGCCAGAGTCCACAGTGTGTACTGCTGGTGTGCGAGAAATTCGCAAGGAACCCTGAATTTCACGTGGGAAATTTCGCGGTCAATTATGTTGCGTCAAGTAGTTGGCCAGTTGTAGGTCACGAGATTCTAAATGGTGATGTTGGTGGAGGTTTCCAAGGTGTACAAATTACTTCTGGATTCTTTCAGATTTGGCGCGCCGCTGGCATAACTAATAATGTTCACCTACATGGTACTGCAGTAATCATCATTTAAGTGGACTTTTAGGATTAGGTTGTTTATCTTGGGCAGGTCATCAAATTCATATTTCTTTGCCTATTAATAATTCTTAGATGCTGAGGTAGATCCTCAAGAAATTCCTCTTTCACATGTAATTCTAATTAATAGAGATTAAATGGCACAATTATATCCTAGCTTTGCTAAAGGATTATCACCTTTCTTTACTTTAAATTGGTCAGAATACTTAGATTTTCTTACATTTCGTGGAAGATTAAATCCTGTTACTAGTGGATTACAGTTCAGTGATACTGCTCACCATCATTTGGCAATAGCTATTTTATTTATCTTTGCAGGCCACATGTATAAAACTAATTGGGGTATTGGACATAGTATCAAGCAGATTTTAGAAGGACATAAATTGTCCCACGCGACATTCAAGTGCCACGAAACCCCCCCCCCCCTGTACATGCATCTGGCGGTCTTGCGTGCACACGTCCCCGGGCCCCTCACCCTGCCACCACCTGTCGAGGCGGGAGAAGACGTTGGTGTTCTCAAACTTCCACGGCCGTCGGCGACTCTGGCTGTTCACCTGCGATCGGTACTGGAAGAACAAGCGCTTGAAATGGCCACAGACCCTGAGCGCCTCGTTCAACTTGTCCACCGCCTCGTGGAGGTCCAAGTTCCACAAGGTCTCGCAATCACAGAAATCCGTGGCAGCGGCGATGACATCATTGCAGGTCAGCCGCAGCAGAACCACAAGCCTGCAAGAGCAGCAGTCGGGGCACATGGAACTACGTCATTGCTCAAAGGGAGCGCGCGACGCGGCACGACCGAATGCGCATCCCGGGTCCCGGCGGGCACATCATCTCAGGAGATGCGTTTTGGTCCGCCATGGGTCAGACCCCTGCCCATCAAACAAGGGGCGGCAAGGCCCCAAAGCGTTTCCTGCCATGTCCTTGGAACAGGCTGGGTCATCCGTGAACCCCGGATTCTGGCTCAGGGGCTTGCTTAGTGACGGGGGGGGGGCGGGGGGGGGGGGGGTGAATTTCAAGACCCATCCACCCCAGAATAGGGAAAACCCAGGGAGCCAAAAATGCCCCACCCCCAGTGGGGGGGGGCTGTTCGACAGCCAAGGACCCACCCACCCAGGCAGCCACCAAAGCAGCATCCAGCGTCGGGCACAAGGAAAAGAAGACGCTGTCCATACTTCTCTGACACCCCCCCAATCTCTGTGACAGCGACCACTCACTCACAAGGAGGCAAGCATGACTGACTGGGGGCCAGAACCAGAACTGGCCCAACGGACAACAGGAAAAAAAAACAGAGCGAAGTTAACCATTTTGAGCATCAGAGAGAGCCCGGGGTGGGACAAGCAAGACAGCCTGTGAATGTCACTGCTGGCCATTCCAGGATCATGACACCCAGGGACGCAGAATTGTCCCACCCCAACGGGAGAGGGGGGGGGGGTTGGCACAAGGCCGCGGGATCTCATTGTTTTCCTTTGGCGGCGCCCATTGGCCTCTCGCCACTGCTCATTCAGACCCTCTGTGGGCCCGAACGTGTTTTGGTTGTGTCAACGGAGCCCCCGGATGACTTGTCCTGTTTGACTACTCCGGGGTCGGCTGTCCCGGAGACGGGCTGTTGCCCGTGCCGTTACGGGAGGGGGGGGGGTTTGGACACCCACCCACCCAAAATTTCCAAGACACCCACCCAACCCCCTCCGTCCCGTAGGACGCCCACTAAGCAAATCCCTGTTTCACTGGGTCACGTCGACGTGACAGGATCACCCATTGGCAGGGAGGGAGGGAGGGAGGGAGGGGGTGGACCAGAAACGCAAACACTTGGTCCGCTGCATACAAAGAGCACCCTGCAGGCTTCACTGTCCTGGGGGGTATGGCGCGTCAAGCGCTGAGGGGCTTGGCAGGCCTGGGACTCATCTTCGTGCAGTGTGACTGTGGGGGGGGGGGGGGGCAAACCTGCGAAATGTGACACCACGAGGTTTGGCGCAGAATTCTGAAAATAGAAAGGGCGGGGGGCGGTTATTTACCCCTTTTGTGGTGTAAATGTTTTTGGTTGTGTGGGTCAGTGTTTGTGACCGCAAAGGTGCAAACATGAGTGTCTCCTTGCTTGACGGTCATGCCCACACAAATTCTTATCCCTCCATCATAGGGCCATCTTGGTAGGAATTTCAGCCATCTCAGTAGGAATTTGAGTCACCGTGTACAGCCATGTGGCCCAAACACGATGCTTCAAATGGCGTAAGTTCCCAGCTGCCCAAAAGAGGGGGGGGTATGCGTAACCCTCACGGTGTGCCTCCCCGTAGACTCCCCCCCCCCCCCGGACTGTGTTTGATAGCACTTGGTGACCCCTTGGCTGTGTGTCACAAAACCCACCCCACAGGTTTCACAGTCCTGGGGTGTATGGCGCGTGAACACTGAATGCCCCAAGGCAGCAGCTGCAGAATGATGGTGGTGGTGGTCACTGCTCCACTAACTTTGTCTTTAGCCCCCCCCCCCCCCCCCCACTTCTCCCCAGTATTGTGGCAATCACGGCGCAGCCTTTTTGCTGCCCTCTACTGATGCATGTTGCATCACTGTGCCCCAGATGCACATCGACCCATACATCCTCACAGATCCTG
Organism: Eutreptiella sp. 'Long Island Sound 2002'; assembly: GCA_964036045.1. NCBI lineage: Eukaryota > Euglenozoa > Euglenophyceae > Eutreptiales > Eutreptiaceae > Eutreptiella > Eutreptiella sp. 'Long Island Sound 2002'. The sequence goes on along the minus strand of OZ038387.1, from coordinate 48,978,102 downwards.
TGCCATTCATGGACACCAACCACGCCAAAACACTTGGGTGAAGGTTTGTTTTGTCAAGGCGATTGATTCCATCGAGATCCAACTCCATCACCACTTCTCAGCACGACTCCCCTCCAAGTCTAAATTGGGTTGACAGTTGCACGCAATATCAATGCCAGCACCTGGAGGTAGTCATGTACTTAGAAGTGAACCAGATCAAGGCCAAGAGATGGAAGATGACGGGGAACAACCCCGCGGAATCTTTCAGAGCGAGCTTGCGAAGCTGTGGACACAGAAACCGGTCGCCGAATGGACTGGGAGGTGGGAGTGTGGAATTTGCTGCTGTTCCGTATGAACGAACATGTTCAGTCACCGACAATGTTGTCATAGAATCATGAGAAAGGACTGTTGGAATGGTCTCCTTCTGACTTCTTGACCAACATCATACAATCGTAACCTCAAATGAAGCACTGCCGCGCTGGGGTGGTGTCGCAGGCGCTGTATTTATTGGGCGCTGTGTCGGGTGGTCACAAGTGTGAAGGGCTTGTCGGCCCCTGCCACGGTGGTCCTTGATTCACAAAACCAAAACAATCCCAATATACGTGCAGACCAGCTGCGTTATTCGACTGCCCAACTGCTGCAGCGGTCCTCAAGAGCAGCCGTGAACAAAAAAAAAGAGGGGTTTTCCCCAAAATTTTCCAACCAAAAAATTCTATTGCCTTCGGCAGTGCACCTCGAAGAGAGGTTGACAGTCAGCCAATCAGTCCCTGAGCTAGCAAGCAGGCAGTCAGACAGATACACACAGTTTGGGTTTTTTGTCAGTGGCAGATGCGGCCCCAAGCAGCAGGGAGGCCATACGCCACAATCCAGGTAGCAGCCGAGTGGGAACACAACCGACCGGCATCCGTGTAATCGGTGGTTCGAGCCCCAGTCTGGCCACTTTGGCGCCGCCGCCGGCGGCGGCGCTAAAATTCGGCATACCAGGAATCGAACCAACGCCTGCATATCTGATATCGGGTGCGTTACCGTTGGACCGCTGGCGGTGTTACCAACACCATGCGTCCCCAATGCTTGTAGCCTATTAAGCAAAAACTTTTGACCCCCCCCCCCACCCCCCCCCAAAAAAGTGATATCCAGTTTTAGGGGGTAGAGGCCTCAAAATCAAAAAATCCATTGGGGGATGCTCTTATTGGGCAAAATAATGATTTTACAAGGGGTTAGACATCCAATATCATGCCTTGGGGTATGCTACGCGAATGACCCCAAAAAAGGGGGGTATATGACGCCCGCGCCTGCGCTTGATCTAACAACCTCTCTTCGAGGTGATTTTCTAAATTTTCTTCATGGGGGGCCAACTACAAACGGTCCTCACCCCCCCAGCTATCTATCAAAACTTGCGGGGGGGGGGGGGGGGGGTTGGCGGGAGGGGGGGGGGGGGGTATTGGCAGCTCGGCCGGGGGGGGGGGGCTGGGCCCGAGCCACTACTACCACATGCATACCTCAAGGGGGGATGTGTCTCTGGGGGCATGGGGGTGTAGAGGTATTTATGCGATAATAGCGCTTTCTTGTCTTTGCCAGGAAGAGAGTCTTAAGGGTCTAAAGGACCAAAGGCATAGTACCCCCTGCACCTAAGCATGCAACAAAAAATTCGGCGCTAATGGCGCCATGGCCCCCGGAGCACTATCTTTCAAAACTCGTGGGCGGGGGGAGGGGTCGCATACAAGGACCGCGCCTGGCTGCCCCCCGTGATTTTCTTGTTGGGAAAATAATGAAGGGCCAACCTGACTCCCACACAATCCCTATCCCCGATGTGGGCCACTGTTTTTGGTTCACTCTGTGAAAGAGTCTTTGCCTTTGGTTTCGGGTCGATCTCCATTCGTTGTTGGCTCCTTTCAAACAGGAGCCGTCCCACCACAACGACAGACGGATTGACCTTCCAAAACATGCAACACAATTTTTGGGGGGGCTGACCTCATCACCGCAACCATACCCCAAAACTTCTCAGCAGGATGCAGGATTGATTTAGAAAGCTACAATCACCCTGCGAAGGGAGAGTGTAAGAGGGCACGGGGAGATGAATCAGTGACAAGCTGTGCAACTTTTCACACTAGGACTAGAACTGCTTAGAACTATGGATGCCGACGGCCAGAAATCTCTCAATTGTAGCCTCGGAACCCACATCATTCATGGAACGGGCACATGGACATGAGAGAGATTGCGCCCGTCAGAGGCATGTAGCAACCTGTCCAAAATATGACCGCGTGGTCTCATAGTGTGTGGTGAGGTCATGAGCCTCTTGGACGGCTTCATGGAGTTCGCCGACAAGTTTCATGAAAGCGGGAATGTAAGAAGAATCGGTCCTCCGTAATACGGTAAGAATGGTCTGGATGGTGTCCCCTTGCAGTTGCATGTTCAGATTGTACAAATTGGCGTGCTTGCACCTGCAATACCAAAGAAGGACAACACAAGATGCAGGACAAAATGCACAAAGCACCCTTCAACGACCACAGCAACAGGAACACATCACTGCTGGGGCATGGGTCTCGCATTTTCGTCTTCTTTCAGCCTCCTTATGTGCTGCACGAGAGGACGCAGGGGAGTTGCGCCCAGAAGCGACTTCCGCAGGGGAATCTGCTGGTCCCCCAAATCAGGCACCATCCACAGCCTCCTGGCTGGTGGTTGACAAATTGGGCCTGCCAGCGCCAGCAGCGGCCGGTAACCCGACGACGGTTGACCAGTCAACGTCGGTCGGGGGTGCTGTGTCCACAGATAAAACCCCCAATCTGGTCCATAAAGGCTTGAGCGCGAGCAAAAACGCAGTGCAGCATGTCTCACAGCTCTTTTGGCCACCGATGCAATGCAGGGTACACCACATATCATCGCCCATACCCACGCCCCCCCCCCCCCACCCACAGATCGGTCTTCTCTGCTCGGGTTGGCACTGCACAAATTCCCCTTTGGTCTGGAATGACCTGCGCCAAAAGCGCCAGAGAAATCTATGGATTGGCGCCCGCGGCACTTGCGAAAACTGTCGACCCGTCCGGCAGGCGCCCACCACCGATCCCAAGGCCGGTGCAGCCCTGCAACACTTCAACGCAAAGCAACACTTGGCTGGGGGTTGTTTGCAACCCCATGCCTCACTGCATTGGTTTGTGTGGACTCTGAGAGCGGAGGGAATGAGGGCCGGCCCCAAACTTTGTCGAGAAGGGCCTGGGCAAATTCCCTGTACAAAAGGTACAGCTCCTTCCCACTCCACATTCTTTGTTTTTTTTGGGGGTGTGGGGGATAAAGGGAGGAGGTCTGTGCCGGGTACAGAGGGGGGGGGGGTTGGCACAAGGCCTTGGTGGTTGGCTCTGTTAGCCTGTGGCGGCGCCTATTGGCCTCTCGCCTTTGAACCTTCTGCTATGACAAGCAGGCATCCGTACTACTGCGGGGGTATATATAGGAGGGGGGGGGGGGGGTATAAAGGGAGGAGGTCTGTGCCAGGTACAGAAGGGGGGGGTTGGCACAAGGCCTCGGTATCTGATTGTTTGCCTTTGGCGGCGCCCATTGGCCTCTCGCCACTGCTCATTCTGACCCTCTGTGGGCCCGAACGTGTTTTGGTCGTGTCAACGGAGCCCCCGGATGACTTGTCCTGTTTGACTACTCCGGGGGTCGGCCGTCCCAGAGACGGGCTGTTGCCGTGCCGTTGACCAGGTGCATCCAGGTACAGAGGGGGGGGGGGGGGATTTCGCCCGGGGACAATTCCGCCGGATACTTTCGCCCCCCCTTAAAACCCCCAAAGCTCCAAATGCCATACACCCAAATGACCGCAACAAAACAACAAAACATGCCCCAGGAAGAGAGTCCAAAACTGCAACACATCGCCACAACATGGCCCCGGAACTGTGTTTTCGAAGAGGAGCCAAGCGCGCCTACGAACGCCCCTGAGCCAATCGTTTCTTGCGCAGCTTCACATTCGTTCGTAATCGCGACCGGCCCTTCTCAGGAAACACAATGCCCGCAGCTCTGGTGAAGGATGGAACTGTTGTGCCCCAAAAAAACAACAAAATTTCGCCGGTGGCGAAATTTTCGCCGTGGATTTCTCCCCTGGCGAACCCCCCGCTGTACCCTCCACTGTTCACACTTCGGTGCTCGGTGTCGTCTTCATGGAGCATCATAGCGGTCCCCGTTACCTTCCTTTTTCTCCGCCCCGTTCGGTGTCTCCGTCCCCCCTACCGCAATCCCGATCAAAGCAAACCCCTGGCCCACCCGCTGGTGTAAATGAACAACCGCCACCCCCCCCCCCCCCCGCCCTCGCCCCTTGGGGTACCAGGCCCGCAGGATCCTTCGCTCCTGTTTGACTGATGGGGCTCTTGTGATGCAGAACGATGATACGGATTCACTGTGTTGCTGGACACGGAGTTGGGTCAGGGCACGAATGGGGGCAACCTCCAAAACTCAAGCTCCAGCAACGGTCCACAGAAAATGCCCTTGGACTGCAATTCGTCTATTTGAGACAGCGACGTATTGTCGATGATCCTCCGGATCTGCCAGGTCCACTCCACAACAGCAGACTCCAAAGTGTGCACCTGCGGGGGTTGCGGCGGCGACAACGCACGTTGTACGCGAGGGGTGAAGGAGGTCTCCTGCAGTGGCTGTCTGCCAGCGAAGGGCTCGCTCCACATGCCCATGCTACTGAGCTGCGTGAGACGGTTTCCCTGTCGGTTGAGCGCCATTCGAACCATATGACCAGGCCAGACTACTGCCGAGCATTCTCACACTTCAAAGACAGGCACCGCCCACGGCCCATATGCCAATCACACACAAACGACTCAAAGTCAAAAATGTCAAAATATTGCTGCAAGAAACAGCAGCTCTAAAGGGGCGTTTTTGCACAGCGCAGGCAGAGCGCCAATTATTACGTTGCTTAATCCCGGGAACACCCCTGAAAACCACCCCCCTACAGAAACGTGCATGATCAATTCAAAACCGCGTAGGGGGCAGAATTCAGGACCCTGGGACCCGTGGCTACCGGTGGTGGAGAACAGCCGCCTTTTCGCACAGCGCGGGCACAGCGCAAGGTGCGCCCCCTAATGAAGCAGCCGCCTTGCAGGGCCCGCTAGGCCCACCCAAGGACCCTTCCCAAGGCGCTCTTCCCCCACCGGCCCCCTACTGGCGAATACCTTGAATGACAGCAGAAAAGGACATTGGACTCAACGCACAGGGCAACGCAGACCTTGCGGCGTTCCAGCTCTGGATCTGCCTGCCGGGGGTACTCATCCCAAGGGGAAGCAGCGCTCGCGAGCCCGGCAATGGTCTGAGGGGTTGGCATGGGTAGCACGGTGTTCCCTCGGGTCTGGGAGAGCAAGAAGGAACTGGTGGACAGGAACTTGGCAAAACTGTCTTGAATGTCGTGGGCCAACACCTTGGGCCAACGCGCACTGTTCTTTGGATTGCCCGCCAAGGGAATGTACACCTGGAGAGGCAGTGAACTGGAAAGGGGAGCTGGCGAGAAGCAGACTATCGCCCGTGTGTGCGTGTACCCTGCGGGCGTATTGGGGGGTTGTAGAGGCAAGTGTCGGGGGGCATTTGGCACAAGGCCTCGGTATTATGTTGTGTGCCTTTGGCGGTGCCCATTGGCCTCTCGCCACTGCACATTCTGACCCTCTGTGGGCCCGAACGTGTTTTGGTTGTGTCAACGGAGCCCCCGGATGACTTGTCCTGTTTGACTACTCCGGGGGTCGGCTGTCCCGGAGACAGGCTGTTGCCCATGCAGTTGACCAGGGGCATCCAGATGCACCCTCCGAGTCCATGCGGGGGTTTGCCGACTCCAGCACTGACTTGTGTGTCGGGGGGGAGGAAAATGTGCTTGTACCTGAGAAGCCCACTTTTTGGGACACTTGCAAAAGGGCTACCACTGACTGAGGCACAAAACAGGCCCCAGAGAGGGGTTGAGAAGAGGGTCTCCCCAAGACATACACCCCCAAACAATCCCCATGTCGCAGGAAGGAAAACATCCGCGAGAAAAACTTATTTCGACTGGTTTGCCACCCATTTTCAGGCCAGAACATGCCTTCGGCACTGCCCCTCCCATTCAGGGATGGTCCTGGGAGCCCTTTTAAAATGACCCCCACCCCCGTAGTTTTCAAGGCTTGAACACCCCACCCTTGCAAATGAATCTTTCAACCTCCTCAGGGATGTGGGGGGAGCGGGGAGAGGGTCAGGGTTTTTCTTAGCCACAGGGGGGGGGGGGGGGGGCGGGGGTGATTTCGGGGACCCACGCACCCAGATTTTTGGCAAACCCACAGACTCACAAATGTCCCACCCAACCAACCAACTACCATAGGCAAAATGCCTGACCACAGGCAAAATGCCTTGACCAGCGCCTTTGGTGCTGACCCAAAGTCCCCCACAATGGCCTACCCTACAGGGAGAGGGGGGCGGGGACAGGATTGGGAAACCCACCCACCCAAAAATTCCGACACCCCCCCCCCCGTAGGGTAGGACACCCACTAGGAAAAACCCTGGGAGAGGGTGAACCATGCCTCCTACAATTCTGGGAGAGTGTGGGGAGGGGAGAGCGTGTGTCGGGGGGTGGCTTTGTGGGTGAGAGTCTATTCCCCTGATCACAATTGCAGCATTCTGCCCTCGTGGCGTCCATTTCCCTGACAGTGTTGACAAGCTTCACATTCGATCATTCCAAACTGTAAGAGTGATGCTGGTGGAGGGTGCTCTCCACCATTGAACACAGGGCCCCGCCCCAGAATGCCTGCTGTAATATCCTGAAAAAGTGCAGCAGCACCAACCGCTGGTTGCACTACAATTTTGATGACCATTATTGTTGCTGTTTTTGCAGCACCTGGCCAACATTGATTACCATTCAGCAAGAATCACGAGCAAATTGAGTGGTCACCCTAAGCATTGCAATCTGCGACATCAACACATGACTTCGCAACTCACATTCTTCAGACACCCACCTCCATTGGCCACACCCGCCATGAATCAAGACTTTCATGCCACAAGCTCCGCGCACACAAATCTGCATTCCCACTGCACACAGCTGACACACTTCTCGCAGGAGCTGCACTAGACTTTGCAGCACATCAGCAGAGAGTTCCTCCACGATCAACTCAGCATCCAAATTCAAAGGGGTCACTTCTGCGCGGGGGTTCGTCCGCAAAAAGACCACGCATCGCACTGGAAAATGGTCTGGGAAGGCACAGGAGGTGACCAGGTCACGTTCGTCCTCTGTCTGGTAGACCACGAGCACCCGGCCTCCGTTGGGGTTGAACCATTTGAGTAGCTGCTCACGGCGCTCTGTTTGGTACAGCACATGGCGGTCCCTGCGGAAGCAGATGCATGGACGGTACACTGCGACCAGCACAGACCTGCCTCCCCGCAAAAAACGCTTGCTGAGCCTTTCCGTGCAACCACAAGATTTGCTGCCACAGATCCCCATGCCCCAGCCCCCCTGAATTGCGCCAGCCGTGGTGCCGTCAGCGGACCATTCCACAATTCCTTCATACACATACTCCGAGTCCTGGACTACGACCTGCCACCCGTCCCCTCGCTGGAGCCACACCTGTAAGACGCCCCTCAACTCTCCAATCACCAAATATTACACGGGTTGCCATACCCCCCATGCCGGGGGGGGGGGGGGGGCTGACTTTGAGGGCAGAGTGTGAAGGTTCAGAGAACAAAAGGCCGGGATGGAAGGGGATGAAAGATTGCATTCAGTATCAGAGGGGAAGACTGCATCACAGCCCTTCTTCCTTTCAAAATAATCAGCCCTGTGTGAAGGGCACAAAACCGAAGCATTTCTTCCTAAAACCCCTGGTTGTAATCAGGGCATCCTTGAAGGGAGTATCAACATGTAAGGGCTGCAATTCTCCCTCCAACTTTATTCACAAGCTGCGTTTCAATGTGGAGTTCGGCTGCAAAAAAAAAAACACCGGACACAACTATGCCTGGTCGAGTGCAAGAGCAATAACAACCAGGGGAAGACAACACAGAAGATAACATAGCACAAGCCATACCACTTCAGCTGCGGGATTTGTAAACCGGTGACCACCCTCTCTGCAATCCAATCCAACCTCTTGTCATGAAATGGAACTGGGGGATGGTCCGGCTCCTCACCGTTGCGGGCTGATGCAGCATCTGATCCCCTGCTGCGTGCAGACAAGGCTGCTGAGGCCTTGCGCACCTGTGCGGAAAGCCGCAGAGGGTCTGTCAGCTGCCTTCCAGAAGAGACTTCAGCCCCACGGGGTGTGCCATCCATCTAGGAAAACAGGATGTAAATGCAGTCAGCAAATTCTAACACAGAGCAGTGAGTATGGGTGCGTTTTCGCACAGCGCCAATTATTACGTTGTTTATCCCAGGAACACCCCTGAAAGCCACCCCACTACAGAAGCGTGCATGATCCATTCAAAACAGCATCGGGGGTGCAGAATTCAGGACCCTGGGACCCGTGGCAAGCATCAGACTAAAACAAAAAATCCCTGGTGTACCAGCAGAGGCTGTAGGGTGCAGAATTCAGGACCCTGGGACCCGTGGCTACCGGTGGTGACAAACAGCCGATTTTTCGCACAGCGCTGGCACAGCGCACGGTGCGCCCCCTATGTGTGCACATACGCATCTGTTTGCGAAATTGCGCACGTCAGCACACAATTGTGCATCAACATCAGCACACAAACCCTTGCCCCTGCCTCTCACTCGGGTCACCCTGGCGAACCCTCTTTGCATCGAGCAGTCCGCAGGTTTTAGAGGACTATTATCAGTAGCCCATCACGATTCTCGAGGATGATTGGTTGGCAACCCCAGGGGGAATGTTTGCCCGGCGCATGCCCGGCGCGCTACCTTTGTATTAAGTATCCTGGCTCTACCCCCAAGTTTATCCTGACCCAGAATCACGTACTTCAGCTTCTTTTGTCACTCAAGAGTGGCTGCTTAACCCCTGCCGTCTCGGGGGCACACGTGTGGGCGGAATGGCTACATCACCCCTGCCTTCTCGGGGGTCCCCACCTGGGGACAAAATCAGAAAAGGCTACATCACCCCTGCCTTGTTGGGGGCAGATTGTTTGGTGAGGGGGTGCAACACCAGGCACAGGGTGGGGAATGGTCAAAAAAAGATGCCCGGCGCACTAACACTCCCCCCTAACCCTGTTCCCTTCAGTTGTGTGTGCAAACTCATCCCCAAAGGGCCCTAGGACAGGAGGCCTTTGGCCCCCAAGGCAGGGGGGGGGGGGAGTAATTGGTGCATTGAGCTGGGATGAAGGGGGGGCTTGCGCCACGGCATGGTTGTTGCGCACACTGCATGAAATTGGTGGACATTTGGCGACATAACCCTTGCTGTATCATGGATTCCACAGCAGACAAACCCGCCCATGTATGGACAACTGTGATTTGCATGTTTTGGAATAATCAGCCAAACTGCACCAAACAGGCACCATGGGGAAAGCCTTTTCTTTGATATGTCTAACAAGAACACTGCACAGTTCCTCTTGTGGACCGTGAAGGAAAGACAAACCGGCCTTGACCCAACACATTGTGCACGTATCCGAAAATCAAGCAATACAACGTGCTACAAATGCCAACATGCCCAAATCAGCCTCCCAAACACAAACCTTGGCCATCTTACAACTCAATTCATGGGTACAACACAGTACCAAACACAAAACCTCTCATTATTAAAAAAAAATTGCACCGCCAAGATCCATGGTATGGTAAAAAACTGACGGAAGCACCGCCCAGTGTCGTTTGGACAAAGGGGTTGCTTGTGCAAAGGGGGAAGGTATCCTGAACGTCTGACCAGCTTACCAGTTTTATCTCCTTCGTCTGGTCTCCTGTCTCCAAATCACGCTGTACCACTCTCGTCCATTCTGTTCATTTGGTGTAGTCTCGCACCTTCCAGCCTGGCTGATGCATCTGGAGGTTTGGGGAGGGAGGTGCAGAAAATAGGTGCTTAAATCAAGTCGGCAGGTTGAGAGCAGGCTGCTGAATGGTCGAGAATGCCCAGTTCAATTGCAAGAAGAATTGATGGCCAAATAAAATGACAAACTGGAAAAGCACGACCTGCTTTGCATATTCAAACGTGAATGGGTTGGGTGATCTGTACGCTGATTCACAATTCTTGTCATGTTTCCAGAGACTATACGCAGGCACACAAACACTGGAAGCAACAGATGGGCATTAGGTATGACCACAATCATTCGAATATCATGGTTTTGCACTCACCTCTAATATCGCAAATACACTGGGAAATAAATTGGCACACGGCCTGCTACAGGAATGCCATGAATGAAATCCTGACGAAACAAAAATCAATGCGTGTGTTGGCATGCTGGCTTGTGTGTGCCGGCATTCTGTGACCACACAATGCTCAAAGCAGAGCCCGTGCACACAGCCCGACGGAGATATCGGGATGCGGACGACATTGAGGAAGCGACGACATGAGGGAGACAGCGGTACAATGAAAATGGAAAGGGGATTGGGCATTGAGGATAAAACGCAATGCCAACCATCAGTAGGCTGCGGTGGGTCACGGGGGATGCACTCGAGAAGACTGCACGCTTGCCCAGGCAGTCAACCATCCCGTTTGACCTGTTGAGAAAAATGACGAAGAAAATTTGCCTAAAAGGACAGACAATCGCTTCCCTACCTGAGTACTCGGTTGGGCCGTCTCTTCTTGCACCTCCTTCCCACGACTGCAGCCTCGCTGGCATCAAAGAGGCGCCCGCGCGTTAAAAAACACACGGCGGCCCAAATCTAATGCCGAAATCCATACAGTGCACTGCCGTGTGCACTACAAACTTTGTGCACGCACGAAAATTTGTGGTTCTACCGTCAGGATTTCAATTTGCTGCTCATAGTTGGAATGAACCGTGTGTCTAACACAAGGTCTTCAGTGCAAGGACTCACAAGCAGATGATACAAGTGGGTGAGCCAAAATAGAGTGGCAACATGGCATGAACGTGGCAGTGTCAAACCACAAAACTGTCTGGACAACAGCTTTTGGCTGCAGCTCTGGCGAAAATGGATGGGCATGATGCATTCATTGGGCATGCATGGGGTTCGGGTGAGAGTCCGGGAAACGCAGTGCCAAACATAAACTGACTGGTGCTCTGTGCCCCGGGTGTGACCCGTGGTGCAAACAACAGGGCAAAAACTCTGCTTTCCCTCCCAAAGAGAGACGGATGGAGACGGGCAGAAATCACGCAACTTGACGATGAAAGCCTATGCAGCCTCTTTGAGGTACTTGGTGGTGGTGTTGGTGGTCTTGATCAACCCCTTCTTCTTTTCATTGTCGTAACGCGTCTTCCACTGTTCAAACTGCTTCTCGGCCTTCAGCAAGACAGGGTCGTCATAGCCGCCGTCCTGCAGAATGATACCAGGGACTGCGGATCCCAGGGGGCGTTCGCTGGTCACCCCGGACACACATTCGGCAATCCAATGCACACACCCTGATCCCCAGTCTCCGAGCGCAAACCGCCAGCGCCTCCCACACACCCGCGGGCTCATGCAACTACGAAACTTCTAACGCGCAAAGCCTTGGCAAAGCATCCCCCGAATCGCATGATCCCACACACGATGTGACGTCATTCAACACGACATGGCACGCGTAATCTGCCTGCCGGGGGAACGATTCTGTGTGCGGGGTACAGAATGCATCACAAAAAGCCGTTGACACTGAAACAGTGGATAGTAGATGATACGAAAGCGTGGGTGCTATCAATTTTAATTTAATTCTAATCTTAAAAACAATTTCAGCGTGGCAAGTCACTGGTCGGATGACTCTTGCTTCGCACACACCTTCAACAAACCCACGCCGTTCTCGGTGGTCAAGTACGAAACCCAATCCTTGTCAGCCACACCAGCTCCTGGTGATCCGCGCTTTCCTGAACACTTCAATGCATCAATCTGCAGCCTGTGGATACCGTAGAACTTCTTCCAAGCAATCAACCTACAAACGACAACATGCGGTTCCTGCAATGCACACAGACGTGCATGCACATCACATAATGATTGCTAAACAAATCAAACCTACAGGGGGGGGGGGGGGGATTTTTGTCTGGGCGAAAATTTCGGCGGGGAAAAATTTGACACCCCCAACCCTTTGTTCCTGGTGGACAATTGATTGTGTGAAACTTTGGCAGGCCCAAATTTTGAACAATACCAACTTATCAGAGCCCAGGTTGGCTCATACTGATGAACGGTCGTGCCAATGAGGATGCACAAATAGCCCAAATTGCGCAAAAAATTTTTGTGGGGAAAATTGCGACACCAAACGCGAAAAGCGAAGTTGTCCCACCAACTTGTCCCCTGACGTAGTCCCCCCCCCCCCTCTGTAATACTCCATCCTTCGAGGCGGTGAATTCGGTATACTGCGCTCCGATTCGGGGATCACGCTGGAGCACCGCACAGGTCATATACCGCTCTTGGGTCTTACACAGTGGAATCCATTCTGGCACAGGAAACCCGTGATACTTAGCCAGCATTTCAAGGCAATCCTTTCCATCCTCCTTCGTCCAACGAACTGCCAGGACCTACGAGAAGAGACAGATAGGGCAGAAGGCTGTGCTTGAAAGCCCAAGTTGCATGCAAACGGCCAAGGACGCCGAGGCTGAAGATTGGGTTGCTTGCAGACAGACATGCTGAACGACAGTCCGAGGGCAGGCAACATCACGATATGCTGAGACCAATGACTGCGACGCAAGTGTGAGCCATCTGGAGGCACCTCCTGGATATGCCACTGGTGTTGCTTTTCGCAGTGCTCCGCCACCTCAAAAGGTGTTGACTTTGCGTTTCTGATGGAGTGGTCGGTGCGGTATTCCGTGTTGTATTCGATGATGAATTCCTCGTACGTCATTGGTGACAGCTTCACTTCCAGTAGCTTCTCTGGAGTGTGCCTGTGCGGAAGGGGGAAAAATATGCATAGAATATCGCACGAAGTAATGGATTTCTGGGCCAGCACCCAGTGAAATGAAATTGCACGGGGGTGGCTATAGTCGGGTAGCCCTCCGGAGGTTGTTGGAAATTGCTGGAGGTCGTACGGGAGGTGGCCGGAGGTTGCTGCAGATTGTTGGAGGTTGTACTGCCCGGAGGTTGCTGGGGATGGCTGGAGGTTGTGCTGGAGGTTGCTGGGGATTGTTGTAGCTCGTCAACGTTTTCATTTGGCACCATTTCCACGCTACACACCTAGAGCATGCACTACCCAGCACGAAACGATTGGTTTGTGTTACCAGACCGTCAGTGGGGACAGAGTCCCGGGGAAGACTTTCCTGTAGAGCTGTCCACCAGACACCTGTGCAATGGATTGGAGACACTCTTTAGACACTTCACGGTCGTACCCTTCACCGCACACTTCAAAAATCGAGGTCGCCACTCTCGCACTACTGGTGCAATGCGGGGGATGAGTTCGCCGCAGCTTCGCTGGGATCATTTCACGACCCGTGCAATCCCCAAAGCTCAATGCCATGCGCTCCGATGGGGTGTGCCGCAGTCCGTTCAGACGCGTAATGTGGCCAGGGAAAGATGTCACGACAGACTGTACCCCAATTCAGTGGAATTTACCGAGAATGAGACAAAATGAACACAAAATGGGGTGAGGAAATAACATATATATACCTGAAAAGTGAGTTCAGGGGCGGTTTCCCACTTCCTCGGAGGGAAGGGCTCACGTACCAAGCGCGAGAGAAAAAAATAGAAATGAGTACCCCTTAACCGCGAAACAGGCAAGCTTCTCCCCTGGCTAGAGCGGATCTGGAAAATGGGTGGTGGTGGCTAGGATCTTACGAAGCGCCACTGAGGCCCATCCATCCCTTCTTCGGGAGTATTCCGAAGGGCCAAACCGGCACACCAAGGGAGTGCTCCAAGAAAGGGCAACCTTTTGATCTTGGGAAGCTTCTTTTCATCGAAATTGTCCATGAAATCCCGGAACGTTTCCAATTCTTTGGAGTACGTTGTTCGGTTGGAGACTTTACCCTCGGACAAAGCACAGAGATGGGCATCCAAAATGGATCGGCACAGAACTTTGGCCAGCTGTGGGGACACCGCGTTCGCAATTTGCTTGTACTGCTTCTGCACGTCACCCTACACACAGAAGAGGCATCGACACCAAGAGGCGTGCGCATCCTCTATCAGTCCCAGGCTTCCAGAACGTCTACTTCCCCGCCCCTCGCCCCCTGTTTACTTCCTCCGCTTTAATTGGACTTTGGTGATCGACGTGAATTCCATGCAAATGTGGTGTTCTGCATCCTGAAGAAGGCAAGCAGTGCGTGCCTTTGGCCGTTTATTGAGGATACAATTTTGGACGAGCGCAAAAATGTCATCTTGGTCCATTTCTGACCTGGAGGCCTCTGGAGGAGTCATCCCGAAGAAATACGGCATTCATGACCCCACGGGCAGTTTTTGAGCGGCTTGTCCTACACGTATACGTATACGCGTATTCGTACACGCGGAAACGGATAGCCCTCGGGCATGGGCCTCGCCATTGTGCCCGTTTGACCTACTCCCTTCATCCAAAATGGAGGACAACTGATGCGGTGCTTATTCCCCCACAACCAAGTACCCTTCCGCTGCGGCGCCTGCAGCCTGCAGGAAGCATCCCCCTTGTAGCTCGCTGACCCTTGTAGACCCTCGTACAACACTGCAGACCCCTGTAGACCCATGTAAGACCTGGGGGACCCCACAGGACCAAGTCCTCCTTCAGCGGTCCCAAACCGCCAGCCACTCTGCTGGCTGCCTCTCGACCTCCGCCCTCTGCCACTGTCTGCCAAGCAGCGCCAGCACACGACCTGGAACACAAAGCTGTCCGGGAAGCCTTGGATTCGGGCCTTTTCCCTCACGGTCATCACGCGGGGGGCGAATGGCACCAACGAGGGATGCCAGTGGGGCTTGTGGTAAGAGTGCACGGTCGGGTGGGTCTCCGTGTACGGCAGGCGGCCGTAGCACCCACTGTCGCTCCCCTTCTTCATGGTCAGGCACCAGTAGGGCACCAGAGGGAAGCGGTGGCTTTTGAGGGACCACGGCTTCTTCAGCTCCGGAATGGTATCCTCCTTGCCGCTCTTACTGGCCTTCTCGTGGGCCCTCATGAACTGAGGGATCTTCCGGATCCTGTTGGCGGATGGGCAGAACCAGCACAACGGTACACAGGGGTGTCGAAGGGTTTGCGGAGGTCGAGGAGGGTCGCACGCGCCTACAAAAGCCGCCGTGGGGTCCCCCAGGTCTTACATGGGTCTACAGGGGTCTGCAGTGTTGTACGAGGGTCTACAAGGGTCAGCGAGCTACAAGGGGGATGCTTCCTGCGCGCTGCAGGCGCCGCAGGGGGAGGGTACTCGGTTGTGGGGGAATAAGCACCGCATCAGTTGTCCTCAATTTTGGGTGAAGGGAGTAGGTCAAACGGGCACAATGGCGAGGCCCAACACTCAAACTGAACAAACACGTTGCGATTGCCACTCCCCATTCAAAAGTACGGTTCATGAAGGGAACACATTCCCCTGTGGCCACAATCATTACCCAGAAGCCGCAGGATTAGCGTTCCCAAGGGCCTCCAAAGCAAAGGCCCCCGTGGGTCCCCATGGGCGTACAGCCAAGACGCTGGCAAAGGTCTACAAGGACAATGACAGACTTCACGATGGCTGAGGCAGGCTGTCTCAAAGGTTGTGGGGGCGTAGGGCGTCCACAACGGGCTTCGGCGCGGTTGCGTCCAGGACCGGAAAGGGTGGCTCAGAATTGGGGAGCATTGCTGGCGGGTGCAGGCCCAATGGTCGGGAGAAGGCACGACGAAATGGGCGCGAACGCATGGAACGGAAGGATACCACCGGCTTCCCATTTCTGCCCAGGCAGTGTCATCAAGTTCCATCATCATGGGCGCCTTGAGGGTGGACTTGAAGCCGCCCATTTCGCGCCAGCATGCTTCAGCCTCATACGGAACGAGCCCACACCTGCAAACACAGACCACACGTTTCGACCCCCGTGCACCGGCTTGCTGATGCCCGCCCTCCCCTCTGACTATGACATGCAGCAATGGCACCATCTCGCTACCCTTCCATGAATCCGGGGGTGCACCGCCCACAGATTCGGTTCTCGCACCCGAGCCCCATTCGGATGACACCACATGAAGCGGCGTGCGGCACAACGGGGGGGGGCCGAGCCCGGTGGGTATTTGGTTTCTCCCACGGCGTTACTGGCGTTACCTCAGTTGCGGGCAAACGATCCGGGACCTTCAGGGCTGTCCGGAACCCGAGAAATCACTGGATCGTACGTACTTTGAGGGGTCGTGGCCGGCAAACATGAGTAAATAGGTAATAAGAAGGGGAAATTTTGGGTAAAACCGCAGAAGGTCACACGGTTAGGGTTGGGGTTATCCTCCGACCGCCGTCCAGTTGCCGTACAACCACCCGTAGATGATTTCAACTGCCGTCGGCCTGAGCCTGTGCATGCACAAAACCCACCTCCCTGCTCAAAAATCCCCGAAAATATATCAAAATGAGAGCAACGCCAGACCTCATACAGTAAAACACAACCCGTCCAGCAGAACTGGCAGCACAAACACTGCCACTCATTTGACCAGGGTGGTGGTGCGCAGTGCATCGCCAAGCAAATCAAACCTGCCGCACCGGGGTCCCAACGCAAGGAGGAGTCAAATTCTGGGCCCACTTTAAGAGGTGGGGGGCAGGGTCACGGATGCGAACCGGGTGGCTCCCATGAGGGAGCGAAGCAAAATGCCTGAGGGCTGCCCATAAAAAACCGATTGGCATGCGTCCTTGACATTGGTAGAAAATGCACACAAATGGTCGTTGGCACTACCGTTCTGTCCGGTTCCAGGAGGGTGGGCTGAAATAGGCATCGAGCCCCCTGAACGAGGCAGGGTGTCCCAGACTGCCTCCTTTGGACAGGACTTTGCAGACCCTTGACGGACGTTTTGGGATCCACCGTGCATCTACCGTGCGATCCCATCATGCAAACGAAATGTACCCGTTGCCTCATTGCTCAGCAATCCCATAATTCCTCCATTACTGCACTCTGATACCTCCCCCAGGCGCCATCCTATCGACTGTAACCACTCGCTAAAAAGCCCTCACCCCTCCCAGCACCACACCTCATTGTATCAGTAAGACCCAATGCATAATAAACATGGTTGTGCACCTTGTCGGCACAGCCTTGTCGTAAGTAGGCAATGTAAGCCGTCGGAGGTTCGCATTCGTGCCGCACAGCATAGTTGCTGGCCTCCTCTTCCTCCTTGTTGCGATTGCCTGCATGCTGTCCAAATGCCATGCCATACATGGGCAGATCGCATGATAGAGAATCACCTGCATGAGGGTTGGAAGCACAAGAAAGGCTCCAGCGCATAAACTGGGCTGCAGAGAGACATTGTTGGGCAGCACGCAGCAGCTGCAAATTGGAGGGTGGCAAGAAATGCTCCATTGACGGAAAATGCACCAGCAGGGCAGGCAGCGACAGCATCCATCAGAAGCAACCAACTTTCGCGTTATGATAGCACTGCTTTTCCCCGGCCACACGCCTGTTGCTCTCTCCCTCTCTCTCTTTCTCTTTCTCTCTCTCTCTCTGTCTCTCTCTCTCTCTCTGCCTCTCTCTGTCTCTTCTTCTCTATCAATACAATCATCACGATTCCTTCTATGAGGGCCATCCGGCGACGACACACCTATGACCAAAGACCTCATCAATTCGGTTTTGCTTCGCCTGCCATGCCACATGCCAATAGGATAGGCATTAGGGTCGCTGTTATACGCCACCTTGATCGCCGTCTCGTCCTCAGGATACTGCTTGGACAGCAGATCCGAATGAATGGGCTCAGGCATGGCAGGCAGTGGCAAAGACTCGAGGGATGCCATCATAATCAGCCGGTCTCTGGTCTGGGGACACCCAAATAATCCAGTCCGCAGTCTGGAATTCACAATCGATCTGTAGCCTGTGAAAATCAGGGCCACAACACAAGTAAACACAAAAAAGAAGGTATGCAGCCAATGATCTAATAATCTACCCTTTCAGCCCTCTGCAACCTTTACGGCCGTTTACAACTCTCTGCAACCGTTCGCCAGAGCATGCAACGGTCCGCAGCCTTTCCCTGTCAACCCTTGCTGTGCCCACGCTAACAAGAAGCAGATATCACACCTTTCGCTTCATATCCAGAGCAAATAAACTCCATGACATTGCCTTTTGAGGCCACGTCAGGAACTTCTTCCATCAAAATATATAGGGGCTTGAAGAAGAAACAAACCTGCACGCATGGAAACAGGAGAGCAGTTTGTACTACGTATCGCATGCACACAACGACTGACATGTCCCACAGCTCTGGTTTGCAGCATACATAGTGACCGACACAATGCCTTCTGTGAGTGCAGCAACATCAACCATAATTCTCATGCCCAAAACCGAGCGGCTTTGTGCTGTTCAAACAACTAAAACACAAGTCCAAAGTACAGTTCTGCAAAGGCATGCCCGGTGGGCACATTTTCAAATGACAAAAGCCACGCTTACAATCATCACCGTGACGCAGCAAACACCGATTCTCAGGCTTGGGAATGACCTGAAACCGATGGGGCTTTCCCCAGTTGTTGACAAAAGCCTAGCGAAGTTGATAATACCCGAACTGTTGCCACGACAGTGACAGAATGAGGTGCACCAGTAGATGCGCCTGCAGCAGGTGCATTGAATTAGCCGATTATAATGCATTAATGCATGAAATCCAGAAAATCACAGGTGGTACAATACGTCCCAGTTCAGTTGTGATTAGGAATCCATACCATCCCTGGGTCCTTGTGGCACCATGTGCCTTATGGTATCCTCAGATACTGCCATTACCGCGGCTACAACATAACCCATGCGTGCGAATTGCTTGCGCGAGCCTCCTCAACAAGCATCAAAACACCCCTCCACAATCCATAATAATTGCAAACAAATTCTCATGAGGCACCCATGCACGCAACCCAGGCTGACATGCCAACAATTCCACACAAGAAGAGACTTCACTCCTTCGCTCAAGAATACCTCCAACCTGACAAATTCGAAATTCTGGCACTCTGTGGCGCACCGTACACATAATTGGAAAGCGAGCACTACCAGTATTGCCTCCCTTTTGAACACCACGGCTGCACCGCCAGCGCCTTACTTTAGAGAAATGGAGCACGATCCCAACCACGTCGAAAGCCTGACCCATGTAAATACCAGTTTTCCAACACAGATACCTCCATGAACCGCCCAATCAACCGGTTCTCAGGGTGCTTCATCAGCTCCTCCACTTGATCAGACACAACACGCTGTGTGTTGTAACCAGACCACCCCTGACAGGGTGGCCCTCCAGTCACAACGTGGATGTCGCCAGGCAACGGAAACTTGTGCGGTCCAAATAGTTTCGAGTTGAGATACTTATGTGCTGCAGCGGCAAGATCGTCATCATCTGGCTGCCATATTTCTTCTTCACCACTGATTCTCCATTCTAACCAATCCAAAGCCTTCTTGCCAACCACCTACCGAAACAAGAGGGCCAAATGCTCGAACCGTGATGTTGCCACTCCTACAGCGAATCACAGGCACCGTGGTGACGCGAAACAAGAGGAGGTCACCTCCTTGTATGTCACTTCGTCGCCAAACTGCTTATCGGTTGTCGACGGGGCCCGAGCCTGGTCGATGAAACGGAAAGCAGTCGCTGCCTTGGGATTGATGCGCATGTCCACAATTTCCGTCTCTGAAGCAGAGATGTGAACAACAATAGCTTGCTCTGGAATAGCTCTCGCTTGCTCAAACGTGGCTTCTGAAAGCGCGGGTTTCCACGTTTTTACGAGTTGCGGTCAAAGTGGAAAACACGCGGCCCGACGTCACCGCGACAGAAGCATCTGGACCACGAGTCTCAGCCATCAATTGCTATCCCAAGAACAGTCACACCACCCGCCTTCCAGAATTACCCGCTCAAACGAAACGACGCCACGGATGGCTATCCTCCTACATGCGCTGGACCTGCATCTTTGCATTCAGCCGGTTTGTCATTCTTCAGGTTGAACACACGCCGAGCCGTTGCAAGAAACCGACTGACACCAATCTGAACCACGTTTGTTTTCGGGTGATTGTATTTGTATGTGGAACAAGGATCGTCGACGATCTCAATTGCCGTCACTGTTTCGATCTCCACCTGCAGAAGGAGCAGCACCTCGGAATGAATCTGGCACGATTGTATCCTGGTGGCTCGTCCACGAGACTCGGCGGATCGTGGCAAAGCACGCACACAGCACTGTTATCAGCTCCGTATTGATCCACCCATAACAAGGCATTCGCTTGTCTGTTCCCCAGCCGCGCGATTGTTCGTTCCGTGTTCTACTCGAACGCCACAAGCACTGATAGTGGGTGGTGGCCGGCAACACATCCCAGGTCTTTTAACGAGCGTGTGGCATTCAACCCCCACAATACACCGCAGGTTCGTCCGGGGGCTGAACTACGCAGAGTACAGTGCTCCTGGGTGGCACGGAAATATCAACTGGGAGAGCAGGGCAGGGTACACGCAGCCCGGGAGAATTTCGGGCGCCGTACGGGAGAGGAACGGACTGGAAGAGTCCAAAGGGAAAATGGGCGCCGTCAGTCAATGGGTGCGCGGGCGAGTTTTCAAGCGCCCAGAGGGATCTCGGGGCCGTGGCTACAGTCGACATGCGGTATGCTGCCGATCTGGCACTCAAGACTACACACACCAGATCTCCGTGAGGCATAGGGCGGAAAATGGATACCGTTCTGTTGCCTCGCGATCCCGTGCCACCAAAGTATAGGCCACCCGCACCCGCAAAGGTCTCCAATACGTTCAACTTGGTCGGCAGCTCCGTCGGCGCCTCGATCTTGCCCGTCCACAGGCCAGGGTCGCAAAAGGTGTCCGTAATGGCCTGATCGCCATCGTCCGGTCTCAAACGACGAGGCTCCCACTTCTTGGCAGTCTCTGTCTTGACGCGCTTGGCGGGGGGGGCCGAACTAGATGCGTCCCGCTTCCGCTCTCTCTTTACCTTTTCATGTGGTTTTCGGTCGAACTTGACCTCAATGACACCGTCAGCGTTGCGGATCACGGAGCACGCGTTCAGCCGGGCAGCGGCAGCCAGGAAATCTAAAACAGGGAACGAAAAGCTACGCCCTCGAATCAAACGGGCCATTGCTGAAGGACGGGGGTGTCCGCCCCAGCCTCCCCAACCCACCCGGACGTACCCCCCCAAGGGTAAGGGGGGTTGAGACCCAATTAAGGTGAGGTCAGCGAAGGTGTTGGTCCAACATTTGGTCGACTAACCTTGTTTAACGCGGCCACCTACCAAGAGCTACAGGGCTACCGCCCCCCCCCTCAGCGGGGGAAACGGGGCATCATACCTTCTGCTGAAACCTGTGGAGCGGGAGGGAGAGCACGAGGTGATGTGCAGACAGGAGAAACGGGTTCGGCGGCCTCCAGTTTAGCAATGTCCATGGGTGTAGTCTCCTCGGGAGCTTCGTTTGTCTGGTCGTCGTCGTCGTCGTCGTCGACGCAGATGGTTTGACCTCTCGTCCTCCTCACCATTTTGATGGAACTGGAAAGAAAAATGCCCAGGAACCCCTACACGGAGTCTTGTAAATCTGCCGCCACAGCGTGACACATGGCAATGATATTCGCATGGATCGAAAAAAACGGTCGAGACATTTTCTAACCTGCCTTCTAAGAGCGCGTTCACCACTTTGCATCCCTCCCTGCTTTTCCAAGTTATTTTCCTCCTAGACAGTCCACAGGATTACGGTTACGTTGGGTAACAGGATCGCAAGTCAAGTCGACGCCAGCATTCAATACTGGCGTGTGAGAATGCCAGCGCAAGTGTAATAGCATGATGCTCTGACAGTACACGGTGCTCGTGTGCAAATTAGCACACTTGTACAACTTCCGGAGGGCCTTGCGCCAGGAGGGGGAGGCCCGGGACGGCGGGAGGGCCTTGCCAGGTGCCTCAGGTTGACCACTATCCCTGTGGGGCGCGTTCATGTGGGCAAACATATTCGGTTGATTTTCCAATGCTTCGGCTGGAACTGATCATTGCAAGGGTAACAACGTGAGTCTAACATGGGCATACCAACCACGGCCACGAAGACGCATCAAACGTCTTTCATTTTTCTCGTGACTTGTGGGAAGCGAATTGCGGATTCGACCAGTCGTAAATTCAACTTCGTCGAAACTACAAGCGCTCTTGTGATAATACCGTGAAACGAACTGCACTCTCCGATTCGTGTAGGCCAGGGATACATTTCGTTTTCTGCATATTGTTTGGTTTCCTTCACTACCACTGTTCCATAACCGTCTGCATATCGACGGCGTCGAATGTATGGTGTCTGGTGTCCAACCAAGGCATATGCCTGGCCGTATCTCGCCCTCCATCCCGTGCATATACAGAGAACGGGAACCAGGACAGTCACGTCTTGTAGGTCGTTCTGCTATTATGTGCCTGTCCGCGCCGCTATGCCGAAAATCTTCATCCAACCGGCCAACCTATTCATTTCTGTATCCACCTCTCACACATTTAATTGCTCGATACCCGAGCGGTTTGCATGTACTGCGGTGTGGCAGCCTGAAAAACTGGGCAGTAATTTTTCAGCGCAATAAATGCTTTAAAAATTGGTTGTTCGAAACTTTGAGAGCCAGGAGGAGTGTGCAGCTCAGAAACAAAATGTCTGTTTGTCGCACGCACGTAAACCTCCACCACCCGGAAATACCCGTCGACCGGAGTTGATGCGAGAGATCTGAGTGCCTCACTGTCGTCCACCCAGCACCACCGTCTACCTCACCCCTTTCCTTCCACACCTACTCACAGATTGTGTCCCGTACTGAGGAGGCCAAGAAGCCAAGCACACGCCGAGCTGTAACACTATGGGCTTGGCCTTCCGCCCATTGGGTTTTAGTGGGGTAGCAGCAGTTCGGCGGCCAAGCCGTTCGTTGAGCAGCTCCTACGTGCTTGCACGTCTCACTTGCCCAAGGAAGAGAAAACTAGGGTTGTGTGTTGGTTGCGCGCGCGCATAAGTTACGCAGTCACGAGTGGTGTCGCCGAGCAGCTTTCTATTTACTAGGCTGCAGCTTTCAGTGCCCTTGACGCCGTGCCCTCCCTCGTGGAGGGTCATCAGGTACTTGACAGATTAAAAAGCATCCGGACCACCCATAGTTACAGGTTCTAGCCCTCATGGTGTACTAAATCTATAGGGTGAAAATAGGGACACAGTTTGGGAGTGTGTGACAATGCATGCCAACCGGCTCATTTTAGGATCCGCATGATCTGCAGATCTGTTGGGTTGGTTCAAACCTCACCGTGCTCTCCACTATCGACCCTTTTCAGCGCGCCCTGAGTGTGCCCGACCCACTTTCTTGTATATCACCCCCCTTCTTTGCTACGCCATTGCACCGCATCGCCTTGCGTATTTTCCCTCCCATGTTATAGCTCTGATGGCGTTTTCGGAACGTTGTGTCTTATTGTCCGCCATTGCGGCCGTCTCCGCCCGCGCTATGCGTCTTGTAGCCCGTATGGTGTTGCTGACCACCAGCACGGCTCCAACATATATTCTCATGTCGACTTACGTAGTGTTTAGGGGCATTTGCACTTAGAGCAAGCGTGGCGGGGGCACCTGCGCCTTCATATATTGCCTTCCTTGGGGCTACCTTGCATGGCCAATGGCAAATTGTGTGAACATACGGTCCCTCAGCGGCCTGTGGCTGTGTACATATTGGCCACATTCAAGTCCGGTGCCGTGCCCGCGTGGCGGGCACTCACTGTAATAGGTAGGAGTGCGCTGTAGCACATACACGCCTGAGTGCATGCGCAGCAAGTCATATTTAAATATTGCGCAGCAATTCAGTGAAATGTAGATCTTTGATCGATGAATGTGAAATAATTACGCATTGTTGATCGTTTGCTGCATGCCGTTTGTGTTACAGCCTTCATGCATTACTGTGTACACTATTTGCAGGCAGTACATGTGAATAGTTTTTTTTCCGTGTGTCAACAATTGATCCCTCATTTCTACGTGTTCATGTTGTTGCTGCTTGTCTCGTTGGTGGATTGTCGAAGGAAATTACATGAATAGTGGATAGAAGAATTGCAAGAAGGAAAATTCCAGTTCACGTGGTCCATCAACGCAGAACCGAGGCTCCGCAACGGTCGTCGACGCTTGGCCACGTTCGTGGACACACCTGGTGGCCCTCTCGTGTTCTCTCACTCCTGCAGTAGTGGTTGCCGGAGGAGGCATCATAGGATCAAAACAAAGGAGTGCGTCGTCTACGAGGTGGAATCACGGCTATCAGTCGTGCCGAGAGCTTAGGCAGAGGCTCATGGAGGTGCACGGTGAATTGGTTGCCAAAGACGATGAAATCCGACCACTCCAAGCACAAGTTGAGGACCTGCCACACTGGTGTCTTTGGTATTAGCAGCCCAGGACTCGCGATGGCCCCCAAAAGGCGCACTGTGGACACTGTAGTCGCCGGAACCCTATTGCGGAGACCTCATCTTCGACGACGACGTCCCCATCCGGCGGCGGAGCTGTGCTACCACAGGACGACTCAAATCTCGGCCCTACGTCAGAAGTCGCTTCGCCCCCTGCTCCATGAATACGTGAGGTATCACACTCGTGTTCGGCTGGCGTCTTGGCGAACGACTAGCTCAAGTTTGGCGCCGTTGGTGATCTGCAACCACTTTTTCTCAAAGGGATGGGCATTTATATGTGGCTACCAGTAACACCTAATTTTCGTTGTGTGTTTTGGATGATTGTGTTTGCTCGGTTTTGAGGTGGTATGAATGTGCTCTACGTGCAGGTTGTTACACACGTGTGGGTCCATCGTGGCTTGTTTTTGGCCCTGCTGCTATTTTTGCCTGGAATCTGGTGTTGTTACCCATCCAGTCTGATGCCTTGGGAGTGTTGTTAGTGACACAACATCATGACACCCTTTGTGGTGCACTGTGCGCGCCGCCTGTGACTGCCTTGCTGTGACTGCCACTGTGTGCGATCTGATAGATAGTTGGTTGATATGGCTGAGCTGAGCCAATCCTTGTCTAGCTAGCTGTGCTACGAGTATGATCACGGTAAATACACGTTGGCGACCACCATACACTCTAATGAATTTATGACTGTGCATGGCTATTCCTACCAGTGCCTGACCATCTCATCTCCTGTGCCCCTCCAATTTAAACAATATTGGTGAATGCCCTCCAGATGGTATGACTGTATCCAAAGAAACAACTGTTGTTTAAAAACAATTGTATGGATAGACGTTCATTGCTGGACTCTTGTGCAGAAATGGCGCTTGTTGCCAAATGTCTTGCAGATCACAAATTCACTGCCATTGTCCCTTCATATCAGATATCACTTTCGTTGAATTGAGTTGCGGCTGCAAATGAGTGCATACGCTGAAATGGCTTCCTCTTTGGATTTAATTTTGCACACACCAAGCGTGGTCTATGATCTCTAGGACCTCTGCACCTTTGAAAACAGCACTGCAGATACATCCATTGGTCAATTCAAATCGCATGCCTTTGTTTTGAGAGGCTTGGTGTTCTTGCTTGGGGTATCTCGAAACAAGAACACATCTTTGCAAAGTTGTCCAAATTAGGTATCATCCCCGGGGTACAATTGCTTTATGAAGGTACCGGGCAAAAGTAGATTCAACGAGGAATCCGCGAACTCCAATCTAGGTTCCACATGCAGACCCATGTGCGTTTGTGCCTGTGGTCACCCAGGTGCTTACTTCATTTTTAACAAACTTGTAATATCCGAGTATAGTACAACACCACCCTGCACACCAACACATGCAAAATCTGTGCAATCCATGACATACGAAGCAATGTAAATACGCAGTGTACAAAAACAATTCATGCAATTTGCAGTCACAGGGGCGATTAAGTAGTGTGCATGAAAGAGGAATCTGTGATCTAAACCCATATCCATGTCCATTTTTGCCCTTCTACGCGAAGATGTCGGTCAGGAAATGGATCTCGAAGATGTGTAGGTCCTCTGTTTTAGTATGAACGGCGAGTTTCAGTATGAACGGCATATTATCCTCGGCATCCACCTCCACGTTCCTTTCCTTTGCCTCCTTGTTAATCTCATCAAAGAACCGTGTTATCACCTCTGCATAGTAGACATCGGCAGTCTTTACCGGCATAAGATGAGGATACGGCTGTAGCAGATAACCATCTTCCTTGTCCAAGAAATATTGCAAATGTGGTGTCCATGACCGTTGTACCTCCGTTGTACCCACTATGAACACCCACTATGAACACAACAACCATGGCGTACGTATTTTCGATGGCCGCCTTCGAGTGCAAAAACAACAAAACGTTTCCAGTAGTCGTCTGGTGCGCAACCAAAATGTGGCACATTTTTGCGAACACAACTCTGGCTTCCAAAGACACATCCATGGTGTACATACAGGGGTATTGGGTATAATGTTTGAAATCTTTCGGTTCGTTAGCCGTGCTGCATGATGATCCGCTGTATTGAAATATTGCCCTACCCCCTCACTCATGATTTCAACTGGTAGCTTCCGCATCTGCATAGACGTTGATTTTTTTAATTTAATCAATCGTGTGTGTCGCGTTCGTCAATACAACCTGGGTTAGGGTTAGGATCTGGGTACATGGGGAGTGGATACCCATTGCAGGATACCTACAAAAAGATTGAGTCATCATTACGCCATTATCTACCTACACATGTCCTGCATCACCACCACAAAGAATCATCATCACCATACGAAAGAAAGAGAAGAGAGCATGTCACACGACATTGTTGACACATTCATCCGTCAACTGCCCATGTATACCATGCGTTATGCCGAATTTGGGATGGATATCGATGGGTTTTTTTCAGTGACGGACTCGGCTACAAGCAGCGTGGAGCCTGTGTATATGAATTCAGACACTAATCAAGCGGTAATGCCCTTGTTCAAATCCCTCTGAACACAAACTTTTGACCCCCCACCCCCACCCCTCAAACAAATGATACCCCGTTTCAGGGGATAGAGGCCTCAGAATCAAAAAATCCATTGGGGGATCGTTTTATTGGGCAAAATAATGATTTTTACAAAGGTTTCGCTTTCGACCTAGAGATAATTCCGTATTCGGGTGCAGTCCTTGTCACCAGCTACGTCCCGCCACAGGCAAGGCGGTACACACAGACCAAAAAAACACCCCAAATGATCCCCAATGTTACCAACCCCCCCCCCCCCCCCAAATGGGCCACCTTTTGGGGGATTTTTGGTCCCCGCAGACCTTACCAAAAGACCCGCCAAACCTTAGGGGGGGGGGAAGATTTTGGGTGGAGTGCTTTTTTGGTAAAAGTTGGTAAGAATTGGGTTTTTTTTTGTGGTCAAAAAAGGGGGGGGTGTTTTCAATACGCACCAAACCCCAAAGTAACCACAAAGGGGCTGGGGGGGGGGTTTATGTGTGACCCCTAAACCTTTCATTCGTGCTCAAACTGCAACGTTCAACATCCTAAGCTGCTACATATCAGCTGCACCATGGCCTCAAAATTCTTGTGTGTGTGTGTGTGTGTGTGTGTGTGTGTGTGTGTGTGTGTGTGTGTGTGACACCCAAGCATAGGCATGAAGAGGGGTAGGGTTCACTTCCCCTCCATGGGTCTGTTCGCACCGCAGAAATGCTTGGCCTGTGTTGATTCACAGCTTCTGATCGTCTGCCTGTCCAGCATGACACATGACACAAAGACACACATCTCTGAGCAGGCCATGATAAACCGTACTGCACCCTGCAGCTGCATGCCCATGCCTTGGCCCCTGTGTGAATGTGTGAACCGACAAAAATTCACACACTGCTGCCTCTGGGGGCTGCACCAGAAGGCATATATACATTTCCGTTGGAGTGTAGACAGCAAGCAATCGGTGGTACAAGTACGAATGTGGCATGTACCCCCCTCCTTTTTTTAAAGGCATGGCAGTTATCAGAAACAAGGGCCTTGAGGACAGGCTTATGATAGAACAGCCATCAAGGGACTTGACGACACACTTATGATTTCGCCGCTGCCGAAGACCATTGCACCAATGCGGCCTAACTGCGGGCTGAATGCGCTCATGGCGATCCGAAGTTCACCGAAAGACTGCAGCGTATGCACAGAGCTAATCAGGTGAAGAGACACTGCCTGAGATGGGGGAAAAAAGGCACAGAACCGATTGTTGAGTGCATGAGCAGGACCGGGCATACAAAAGACAGAGAGCAAAATGGACTGAAAATGAGACAGACTGGTCTGGTCTGGACCTGCATGGAAGAAAATTCGACCACGTACAAAAGCCGGTGAGAGAATTCTGCTCTTGCTTGATCCTCGTCCTTCACCCTGGTTCTTTGCAAAAGCAAGCAATTAATAGAGTTTAGAAAGCCAAATCAGGTCAGGTAACCACCTCCCCCTTCGGCAAGTACATGCAAAATGAGGAAAACAGCGGTACGAGGGGGTTTCCGTACTTTGACACGGCCGTTCTTGGGCGCAACCTGTGGTGCAACAAAGCAGGGCCCAGCAGAGCCTGAAATATGCAGAATTTGTGGTGCCTTGACATGGAATGCATTAGAACGGAACAAAACTTCTGATGCACCAGCAGGCCTGAAATATGGGCATATGGAAGCAAATGTGCTTTATAATTCGAGATTTTATCACTCGAACCACATCACCGCAAAAGCTGCGGTCGGAGAAACAATGTCATGACGGGGTCACCGTACTGTGCCATTGTCCAACAATGGTCTCCGCCACCTGGCACCACACCCGGAAACACTCGCAGTACAATGTCAAAACGCGCACTGCAGCCGCGCCCACGTACTGTCAGTGATATCATCAAGAGAACAAACCACAAGCAGAGAATAGGACAGGCCGTGGAAAACACAATTTCAGACAAATCGGAGACTTGGAATTTCATTCAACAAGTGAAGACTTCTTCGTCAACGCTTTGCGTCAGGACTTCCTGCTGGCGGCGGTGCGCGAAATTCTAGGTCTTGAAATCACATGCTCTTCTCCTCCGTGCCCCAAGCCCTCGGAGGGAAACAGGTTGTGCCGTCCCTCCTAGGGCTGTGTCTCCGTGGGGGCTCCCCCGTGATAGTAAATGAGTCTTCTTCGGTCTCATTTTCTTAGGGGGACCTCTACGAATGCAGAGTTCTTGTCATGTTTCAGGATGGGTTGCAGCTTTGACCCCTTGAGGTTAGGTGTCGGAGACCCCATGAAGACCTGGCGGCCAGCCCTCCACCACAAATAGCACCCCACTTAGCCCATAGGTACCAGGAGGTACGGTGGGCGCACGTGCCCATGCATAGGCATAGGCAAAAGCATGGGCATAGGCAGGGGTTGTCCACCCCGACCTCTGGGCTTAGGGTCGCCCGTTAGGGGAGCCCCAGGGACGCATTGGAGCGGAGGCGGGGGGGGGGTCTGAAGGGGGGGGGTGACCCTCCTCCTTGACGACTGCTCCTTGCAAGGCTTCAGCCAAAAGAAATTTTGTTGGCATATATTGCTGGTGGGCTGTGGATGGTTGCTGGTAATTCCTAGTCGCATGTTCATTTGAAACCTACAAACTTTCGCCGTCAAGGGTTAGGCCGACTGAGTGCCATGCTTTGTAGCCCAGAAACGGTGGGTATGGTGGAATGCGGCGCGTTTATACGGGCGCTCAGAGATGTATATTGGTCAGGTATGGCACGATTAACAGCAGGTAACAGCACAGGCAATGACAAGCCCTTTGGATGGTCGCTGGTTATTCTTGGTGCTCTCTGGATGGTTGCTGTTGATTCCTGGTGTTGGGACCCCGGCTCAGGCTTCCACCTGCATTGGAAGAGGGGGAGGGGGGAGGGGTCATGGGGGGTCTGGGGGGGAGGGGGGCTCCTCCTTCATCCTCAAGAAGGAAGTCGGCGGCTGAAGAGGCGTCAGCGCAGCGATCTGCACCGCGTTGGTGGATGTCTGGGCCGGCTGGCCCTTGCACTGGTGTGGTGCGCGCACCTCCTGTGGCGGCTATTGGAGGATGTGGAACTGCGCACCACTGGCACTGGGCGGCTGTTCGCGCAACGCTCAAAGTCTACAGCGGGCGCAGTTGATGGCCACACAGAAAAGCGGAGCGCGAGACATCCCCGCGGTTTGCTGGTTGGGAGAAGGCAGGGTTTTATCATTAAAAGGTCAACGGGTTAGCACACGCTCCTGCCCCCCCCCCCCCCGCTGGTCCTGGGAGTTTTAGGTTCGGGCGTTGGGGCAAAATTGTCCCGGCAAATTCTGCCAAAGTAATTGTGTCATCGTCGGAGATAGAGAGAACCGCACCACAAGTGAGGTGGTCAATGGCAAACACGCCCAACGTGCTGATGTGGACCCCAAATGCGCGAAGTAATACGTCGAAATCGCGACATTGGACCGGGCCTCCCCGCGCCCCGGTGCTGCCGGGCATTCTGCCCCTGGCGCCTGCCCTTCCTCTTTGTGTGTGCCCATCGCCCATTGATCTCGCGCCCCGCCGCGGGGCCCGAGTTTTCGACCCACTTCGTTCACTGGCGCGCGCCTGTTCTGGTGGTGGTGGTGGTGTTGCTACGGATCGTGTTGCTGCTGCTGCTGCTCAGGTTGTTGCTGCTGCAGTTGTTGTGCGACGTCTTCTTTGTTTCGATGCATGGGCCCGGCTTCTTCCTTGCCCTCTCCGTGAGGCACCCAAGCCTGCGACGACCGTCGCGAGCACTCACACAGCGCAGAGCCGTCCGTGAGAGCGTCCACGCTCACGTGCTCGAACAACAGGTGCGACATCACGACGGCAATGCACAACTCGGCGAACACCTGGAACACCCCCTGCCATTGGATATCCACGACTGCAAACACAAACAGGTCGACGGGCACGTCCATCAGGACATACGCCCAGTACATGTTGCAGAACGCGCTTCGCCAGACCTTCACCACATCGTCGCCAGCCATGACGGCGTTGAGGCCCTCGAGAATGCCGAGGTACACAACGTTTGCGGCTTGGTCTATCGCAGTCTTGACCACCACCGTCCATCCCGGAGACCGGAGGCGGACGAGGTCGTCCATCGCACGACACCACAGGTCCTGGTACATCCCAGCAAAAAGGCCACTGACCGAAAATCTCAAGGAGCGCCTGAGAACATATTCATTGGTCTCTTCATTGTCCGTTTTTCTCCTGCAGGCGTTACAGTGCAGTTCCATGAATTGAGAGACAGCATCGCCTACAAAGAATCCTGCCCCACTGAGAACGCCTGACGACAGGATTTGAAGCACGACCACCATGCCGGGTTGCCATAAATCTTCTGATCAAACCACTGGCAAAAGAAACGTGAGCAAAAACATGTCATGTATACACAACCCCGTGCTGCCCAGCTCTCCTGGACAATGCGAGCACCGCATGCGGCATGCGTGTGTGGTTTGAGGCAAGTATCTGCCGAAATACCATCATACACCTCCGTGCTACCGGTATGTTGGGGCATGCAAAACAGCAGACAGAAGCAATGAAAGCAGAAAGCCTGACACCTGGGGTTTTTTTGCTCGCTCACTCCACTGCATCATGGTTCCTGTGCTGTGTGTACCTCATGCATACCACAGAGTACCCACGCTCATGGCACAAGTTGGCCACGTCCTTTGCAATTGCCATGTACTCGGTGCTCCATGAAGCATGCAAAGCTGCACCAGGTCTTCGGGGGGCTGTCCAAACTTTGCTGAATTTGTGCACAATGCGGGCCAAACACACACAACGCCCCCCTCGACACAGGTCCCAGCTCATTTCTTCGTGCATTAATCCTATGCAGCATCGGCCCCTCGACCCTTCTTAGGCTCCCAATCGTGACACTGAGCAGTTTTCTATGCATGCATGGCTGGAAAAGCACAGTGTGCAGGAGATGCCCATTTCATTCAACATTTGGTGACACTAAAACCAATTTGCATCTATGGGGGCCTACATAGCACCAGCTTGGCCGACCTGAAGTCCGGCCACTTTGTTAGAAAGCATTTGTGAGAGTTGGACTGGCCAGAGGCAACAGCAATTCAACTCAATGAGCATTGTGAGGCTAAGGTTTGGGGTCTTGACTGCACACTTTGGGCGTAGACTGCAGATGAGGGCAGTGAAATGCACAGGCAGATGAACCTGAAAAGTGTTCAGAGAAGGGGTGTGTGCCCTACGTACTCCTTAAAATGATATGACCGACAACAGGTAGCCTACAGGAAACACAATGCTTGCATATGTTGTCACATGGTGGCCTGTTGATTGCAACCACCCACATCCACATACAAAGGCAAATAAAGTGCAAGGCAAGGCGAAATTTCAAAATATCACACATTTCAATGTTGCAGTGCCACGCCACACATTCCTCACCGAGGTTGGATTCCTGACGGTGGGAGGAAGATCAGTTTGAGGCAAGTTTTTGGTAAATCCTCCTCGTGGGGCATGTTTTGTGCTTCATGTACAACAAGAGTGCATTTGTAGCTGGTATTGGGTCACATTTGGTTTCATTTGGCAATGTACACATGTAGATAAAGGGAATGCCTTCACGGAGTGTGCATACAGTGCAAATTTTTGTATGCCGGCATCAGACCAAAAATTAGGAATTCTTGGTATGCTATGAATCCTATTTTAACAATTTAGGCAGGTTGTGCTGGTAGGTGAGTTGGTGAGGCATTGCATTAGCAAATGAAGTATTGGTGGTTCAATTCCCGATGTCATGATTTCCCCCTAGCCACAATCTAGAAATTTTGTACCAAGTTCCACCATGGTATTTAAGAATTCGTGCCAAATTTTGCCCGCATCAGATTTCGCCATTCTAAATTTCGCCTAATCCCAATCCCCCCCCCCCTACCAGGAAGTATGGGTCTCTGTTACAGCATAGTGTGTGTGCACAGTGCACACGGCGCTCAAACACCACACAACGTGCCTCCATAATCCAACCTCCACCTACAAAGGAGAACAATGGTGAAGAAGTGGAGAGGAGAAACATGGTTGCAAAACAGCCGTGAGTACACTGCCTGGGCCAAACCCCTGAACCGATACCAAACACCGTTTCTATACCCCTTTTCACAGGAATTCTAATGAAAAGCATGTCATCAATCGAAGGATACTCATTTTGCACCCTAAAAAAAAAAATTCTCTACTTTGTGGAAAAAGGCCAAAACTAGGGTCCCAGTAGTTGCTTGCCATAGGTCGTAGGGTCCCCATTTTTGCACCTTCTGGCCCCTGCTAGCATACCAAGAATTGTTAATTGTTAGTCTGATGCTTGCCATAGAGCACTTGCTACACAGTGCGCTCCATGAGGATCATGCAGAATAATGTAACACTAAGACAAATTGCGCAAAAAAAATCGCGGGGAAAATTTCGTCACCAGAATGGAGAAATTTGGTGCGGGCAAAATTTGGCACGAATCTTCTTCCATGATTCTTGAATTCCATGGCAAAATTGGTACCGTTTTGTTGTGCAAAATTGGCCATTCCAAATTTTGCCTATGCCAACCTTCCCCCCCCCCCCCCCGGGTATTGGGACCATAATTTTTGTTTATAATTGTAATGTTATTGGGTGTAAGATTGTGACTCAAGCTTAACAAGAACTTACCAATGCGCATGGATTCTATTGTGCCAGGGCGGAGCACGGCTTGTGGTAATGGAGGATCGTCTACAATGTTTGGATGGGTTCTGCCACAGAGTTGCATGCTGCACTTATTTTGCTGCACTCTAGTCAGCTTTGTATCCGGAGGCAAACTAGGTATCCGTCCTATGGACCTTGCCCTCGTGTATTTGACTCCATGTGGGCACAAGAGGAAGCCTCTTGAGATGGAGAAGAAAGAGCACAATTGATGTTTTCAAAGTGCATTTTTCAGACAACACAATCATATGATTCGTTCATCTCAGAATGCTACGTAGGTCTTGTTTGTCAAACAGAAAGAAAAGGTATTGTTGGATGGAACAAGCTAATGAGCTTGATAGACATGAACAACAACAATGCAACCATGGCACGAAGCAAGTGCACTATTCACAAACCCGAAAGCGACACCTCCCCGTGCCTCTCCAACTCAAGGTCTCCTACTTTCTACAACGAATGGCAAACGAAGGTCAAGCCCTAAGGCCCGTCTTCCTCCCCCTCCTTTGTGTATGCAAGGATTTTCGTCCATTCGTGGTAGTGGACAACCAATCTCATTCGTGATGCTTCTTGATTACTCGTGATGATTCGTGGTTTGATTCGTGGCAGTAAGGCTCTGGTCTCTACATCAGTGTTGCAGGGCATAGTGCAATCACGCGATGAATCGTGTGCCCCGAGGGGAGAACCTGGACCTGTGCCTGCGGGTTACTCTGGTGCATGGTTGTGCACTGGGTACTGCCACGCCAAAGCAGCCCAAGATTAATCTGTTGCATACATAGTTGAGAAAACTACACCCTCACCCCCTTGCATAGTAATCGCCTGAGCGCGGTATCCACGCACCCCTTGAGGGAACAGACCCCAAGTGACGGTTCGCTCTCTTTGGCATGCAACTGGCTGCAGTGTGCATGCAAACACATGGGCTAGTTTACAACATCTGCATCCACTAACCAAAGCCTATTTGGGCGTGGAACGCTGTGAACTGTGAGCCAGTGGTGGCATGCTGTTTTGCTGGAAAG
Organism: Eutreptiella sp. 'Long Island Sound 2002'; assembly: GCA_964036045.1. Classification (NCBI taxonomy): domain Eukaryota; phylum Euglenozoa; class Euglenophyceae; order Eutreptiales; family Eutreptiaceae; genus Eutreptiella; species Eutreptiella sp. 'Long Island Sound 2002'. The sequence goes on along the minus strand of OZ038387.1, from coordinate 48,943,565 downwards.
TCGGTCTGCCGAATTGTTTCCCCGAATTGTTAAGATTTCCTTGCCGAATTGGGGGTGGGGGGAGGTTGCAACCAAGCCTGCAGCTGGAGAGCCCATTCCTGTGGCCCCTGTTGAGTGTTTGAAGCTCTTCAAAGTCAAATACTCCGGCCAGAAAAAGTGGCACACAAAGCCTATTTCTGAGTAGAGCTGAACACACATCCCAACAGGCAATTCCTGGCTCATTTTGTGGTTCATAGGCCCTTGTGTCTCCATGTCTTGTTTCGTGTCGTGTGTCCTTTGCACAGTAATGGGGGGGTTTGCAAATTTAGTCGGAAGTTCGGATACTAAACTTCTCCTGTGTGTTTGCTAGCCGGACAAGGTGGTGTCATTGGTGCATTGCTGTGTACTTCAGATTTGTTGCATCCAAGGCACTCCACCGTACCCTGTGTCATGCTGGACACTTCAGTATTTCGCAATTTCAGCCATAGATGTTGATCATATTGACACGTACCCAGCTTGTGCTGTTGTCTATTTTCAACGTTCTTGGGGCAGTATTGTGCTTGCCAAGATTGTACTTGTCACAGGGCTGCAGCCCCCTGCCAAGCCCCCTGCCAAGCCTGCTCCTAAAGCTGCCAAACCTCGTGCCAAATCCTCAACCAAGAGTGCAGCCAAACCTGCTGCGCATGTGGTAGCCACAACCCCCCCCCCCCTTTGGCAGCCAAATTTGCCGCATTGTTCTGCCAAATTGTTGGGTTTCTGGATTCTGCCCAATTGTTGGGTTTCCAAGATTTTGCCCCCAACTGACTCTCTACTTGCACCTGGCTTGGCTGTGCAAATGTGTCTGTTGCATCCAAGGCAACACATTTTTTGGTGTATTATGCAGAACACTTTGTTTTTCACATTATTGGGTGGCAAAATTTGGTGTGTACTGCATGCACAGCCATGGCTAGAAAGTGACGGTTCCCTCGCCCTCCCCGCTTACTATGCAGGGGCAATTCCTATGCAAAGGGGGCGGTTAGGTGTCACAGCTGTAGTGGAAATGTTACGTCAGGTCTAGTGTAAAAGGATTCACAAAGTCACGTCAGTGGTGCCTTCATGGTGAAATCAGCTTCGGTGACATAAACATGAATATCATGCATCTCAGAACTAAAGTATCACACAGCGCACATGGCACAGAGTTGCACCACTCCAAACGCGGTGCCAAAGTCCATGGTGCAATGATGAACGGAACCAACGCCTAGAGATGCTCTGCACGGGTGAGGAGGGGTTTTACAAAAAGAGGGAAAAAAGACGCTGACTACAGCGAAATCAGGGTGCTGGGGCACCATTCCCCTGGGGACAGCTTCGAGGCTTTGGCCTCGGTGCTTAAATACCAATGACGCCTGCCCCTGAGCAATATGTAGATGGCGGTTACTGGGGTGTCATCTGTGACATCGAAGCCACCGCCAAAGGCCCCGATCAGAAACCAATGGTAGGTACATTTGTGGAGATATTATACAACGCAGCCGCACCACAGGGCGTGTGGTGCACAGGGAACAGCAAACACCAAACTTGCTGCTGCAGTTGAGTCACCAACGGCAGCCACAAAAAATGAGGTTCCTCATACACAGTGCGCGCCGCTCCTCCTTGAGGGGGCAGCTGCATGGTGGGTGCATGCCCACCATGCAGCATTGTGCAGCACCGCACCCGCAGGGGTGCACGGTGCTGCACAAACAACAAACACCCCAGTTTCTTTTGTCTCAGACCAAGATGAGCTAAGTACAGATAACCTCTCAGAATCAAAGAGGCATCCAGAGCTACGATGATCCCACAATGGTGCGGTAGTGGATCTGACACGTAGTGAGGATTAGCTGAGTCTGATCCCAGTGCGCATGAGGCAGAATGACTGTAGGCTAAAAAAGACAGCGGTGTAAATTATAAGCTGAGATGAATCAGAAGGTTGGGCCCCAATTTTCGGCTGGCAACATGGGGGCCCTCCCACTTCAATGCCGACTGGGCTAAAGCTTGCGGTAGTCTATCTTCCCGCGTGTTGTGGCAATGACGAGACAGGAAGTGCACAGCACCGTGGCCACGCTCATGGCCCCGATCACCATTGCCACCACCTGGAAGGTGGCGCTGGCCCCCAGGTTCTCCCACGAGATGAGAATCACGCTGGAAAGATAGCTCACGGCGCCCATGACGGCCTTGAGCAGCGGCATCTTGAGCACAAGCCTCCATTTCAGTGCCCAGGCCGATGCGTCGTGCTCCTGCATCCCATTCAACACGTAGTAGAACATGATGCCGGACAGGGCCGCGCAGGTGGACACATGCACTGCGATGAATGACGTCAGGTAGATGAACATCTGCAGCGAGTCCTTGGGAACGTATAGTCGTACGGTGGTCAGTGAGAACCCGGAGATCAGGGTGGCGACAACGCCCGTGTTCGCCAGGTCGGCCATCAATCGGGGGATGTCCATCATGGCCAGCTCCTCGGGTTCCCCTTTACTGGCAGGCGCCACCGTCAGAGTCATTGTTGTCTGCAGACAAAGGCCCCTAAAAAAATGAACATTCAGTGCAGATGGTTGGTCACAATCAATGCTGAACGCATTTTCACCCCCTTGTTGGGCTTGGACATTCTCCTGTGGCTGCCACGGTCTGGTTCACAACCAGGCCTCTTCATTTAAACTGTTGCACACGGAGTGCACCGGAAATGGGACCATTTTTTCAGAAGTGCCTGCATTGTTTTCATCATGTTTGGTGCGGTGATTACAATGCATGTTGCAACAATTGTCTGCTCCGCAACCCTTCGTTCCTGATGTTGCTATTAACTGACTCTCCTGCATACAGCAGCCCGCTTTGCTTTTGTCTTTTAATTGTGCATTCGTTATGCCCTCCCCCCCCCCCCCTGTGAGAACAACGCTAAAGTTCCAAAATTTGACGGAAACAACACCTGCTGTTGCTCTGACACGGGGGTTGTGTGCGCGCGCGGCGAGAAGACACAGGCAATAAGGGCAAGGTGAAGCATCACTGAGGTCGTATCAATTGTGCCTTTGGAGGCTGGTCAAAATTAGTTGCTGCAGAGGGCCCATTCTGGTGAGAAAGGCTGCAAATGGAGCACTGTAGTGCTGAAAATCTGTCAAAAAAATTAATAACTGTCAACAACCGACCATTTCTGATGAAGACAACTCTGGTGAGGATCCTCATTTACATTGTGTACACCCGTTCTTACACCTACCCTGGACCATTGTCTGAAACTGAAGCAAGGAGCAGAATAACGCAAAATAACTGCAAGGGAGGGGCAGCAAGTGGAAGGACAGAAACCTCCCAAGAATACCATCTCCAGCCCCAATTCAATGAAAAAACTTGATCTTCGTGGACAACCAGAAAATGGAAACGCCAAATTCCATGGTTTCAAAAATTGCGGAAACAAAGTAGCTGATTAAGGTCCTGCACGCTGTGCGTACAGGGGTCAGCGCAGAAGCAGGACGTGGCAGAGCCACCGTGCCGCCCCCCAAGCCTCACCCTTAGTGTACACGGCGCGAGAGAAGGACCCGCGCCAAGGGCTCAGGTTTCCTCGCTATTGGCCCTTCCGTGCCCCTTGCCCGGGGTGTCTGCAGCTCTCGGGGGCGATGGTGCTCCCCCCTGTTCCTCTTGTGCCCCATCCCCGGACGATGACGCTGCTGCTGTCCTGGTGAAGCCCAGCGCAAATAGGCCGTGCGGTGCTGCTGGGCGATGTCGTCCGTGGGCAGGCGCTCTGCCCGCCACGCTGTTCCCTGTGACTTCCCGTCCCTTCTTGTGCTTGCTAGGGGTGGAGAGCCCTGGCGACCCTGCTTTCACCGGTCTCTTGCTCGCGGCTGTGGGCCGTTGACTCGCCACAGGCCGGTAGGGACCCCCCTGCCCCCCCCCCCCCCCCCTCCACGCAACCCCGCAAGGGGGGGCAAGGGGGACCCCAACCAGCCCCGGCAAACCACTGTCCCACGGCCGCGGGCAAGCAACAGGTGCAAGCAGGGTCGCAGGGTAGCGGGGGCCAACGCGGTGAGCAGGGCGCTAGCTCAAGGACGTCACCGCATAGCTGTAGCACGCGGCCTCTTCACTCTGGGCTTCACCAGGGTGGCTACCGTGACGTCGCCAAGGGATGAGGGGGTAGGGGAGAGCGCCGGTGCCCCCTAGAGGATCGGGGACCCCAAGTAAGGGGCATGAGAGGGCCCATAGCAAAAACACCTGAGCCCTTGGTGCGAGTCCTTCTCTTGCGCTGTGTACACTAAAAGTGAGGCTTGGGGGGCGGTGCGGTGGCTCCGCCACGTCCTGCTTCTGTGCTGACCCCTGTACGCACAGCGTGCAGGACCTAAATAGGCTGACGTGTCCCCGCAACTTTTGGAGCAGCGGGGGGGTCGCAAATGGAGGAATGCCCCCCCCCCCCCCCCGAGAGATACCGGCACTGTGGGAGGGTGGTGGGTGCGAGCTGACCTGGATATGTAGGCAGCCAACGCACAAACGCAAACAACCTGGAGTGGTACTGAACAGGTCAGCGCTGCAGTACAGCAAGGCGCCTATTGAAGCATTGAACTGAATATTTTGATGGCGAAACACCGGGACGCCTTTGCGCCCCCAGAGTTCGAACATGGCACGTCTTTACGTACCAGAGAGCAAGAGGTCGCAGCAGACCCGCAGGGCAAGGGTTAGAGACTAACCGGCACTGCGGGAGGGTGGTGGGTGCGAGCTGACCCAAATGAACAGATGGCCAAGGCCAAAACACAATCAGCAGCCACCTGGAGTGGTACAGATATGGTCTGCGCTGCTGTGCAGCAAGGCAAAACACTGAGCAATGTGGTGATGACCATGCGCCTGTGACACGGGGGCGTATGTGAGCCCAGTATCCGTTGCCTCATGGCCCCCGAGAGATAACCCACCCCCCCGAGAGGGAGCAGGGAAGAAGCGCCATAGCTTCCCCCCCACATTTTTCCCCTCCAGCCGAGAGGGCACCGTAGCCATCACCATCCCACGCCCGCCCCCCGCCGATGGACGGGTACCGCAAGAGGAAGGCGCGGCCACAACGGCAGTGACGCTGCCAGTGGGAGCAGAACCCCCACCCCGGGGGGGGGGGGGGGATGGCACAGGGGGGGGCAGCCGGCCGGCAGCCCCGTGCCGGCCGGCTGCCCCCTTGCGCCCCCCCCCCCCCCAGGTGGGGATTCCGCTTCTAGTGCCAGCGGTGACGCCGGTGTGGGCGTTCCACCCTCTGCCAGCCCCCTGCCGGCGGCAAGGGGGGGGGGGGGGTGGGGTGTGGGGGCTGCTGCCGTGCCCTCCTAGACGGGGGGGGAGAAAAGCGGAAGGGGGAGCGGAGGCACCGCTCCTCGGCTCCCAGTCGGAGAGCGGGGGGACTGACGGGGGGAGGGCCATGAGGCAACGGATACTGGGCTCGCATACGCCCCCGTGTCACAGGCGCATGGTCATCACCACTCAGTTCAATGTTTCGCCTCGCTGCACCGCAGCGCTGCTCGGTTCTGTACCACTCCAGGTGGTTTATGATTGAGCGCTGGCTGCCTATACATCTGGGTCAGCTCGCACCCACCACCCTCCCACAGTGCCGGTTAGTCTCTAACACTCGCTCTGCGGGTCTCTCTCTCTCTCTGGCCTTCCTCCCTCCCTCTCTCTCTCTCTCTGTGTCCCGCTCTCTCTCTCTCTCTCTCTCGCATAAAGGGGGTTTCGGGATGGTCGGTGGGTCTCTATCCCCCCCGGGGTTCAAACCCTCCTCTACGAAACAGAAGAGGTGTGTTGTACCCACTGTACTACGAAGAGATGCTTTTTTTTTTTGGATCAAATAGGCCAGTTCATAATGTGCCGTGGGCCATTGTGGGCCAAGTTCAATGCAGAGTACGGATTTCGGCAAAGCCAGGGTGTGTATACGGGCTGCAGCTCACGACTGCGCCCCCATGGTTTCCCGTTGGGGTGGTAGTGGTCATGTCAGTAGTATTTCCCACTCGTTTGGATCCCAGTGCGTTTTGTGTCGTTTTGGTAGAGGTTGCAATGGGACTTCCCACAAGGTGGGGTCCCAATGACAATGTTCTCGTGGCCGTTTCCGTATGAGGTATATCGTCTGTCGTGCTTGTCGGGTTGCGTGCCAGTATTGTGTAGTCTTATGTTTGCACGCGTCATTGTAACACTGTGTCATGTTCGCCATGTGTTCCTGTTGGCGCCACATATAGTGTGCTTGTCGTAGGTGGTGGTCCAGCAGCTTGTCGGCGTCAGTGCACATCTTCTTGTATCGCCCGCAGATCAGCAGCGACTACGAAGAGATGCTTTTTGCTCTGTAGCGCTGACCTGTTCCGCTCTCTATACGTGTCTCCCTCTCTCTCTCTCTCTCTGTGTCTCGCTCTCTCTCCCCCTCCCCGCCCCCCTTTTGCTCCCTCTCCTCACCCTCCCCAGGGGTTTTTTCTTGTGCCTCTGCCGAGCCCTCCTAGACGGGGGGGGAGAAAAGCGGAAGGGGGAGCGGAGGCACCGCTCCTCGGCTCCCAGTCGGAGAGCGGGGGGACTGACGGGGGGAGGGCCATGAGGCAACGGATACTGGGCTCGCATACGCCCCCGTGTCACAGGCGCATGGTCATCACCACTCAGTTCAATGTTTCGCCTCGCTGCACCGCAGCGCTGCTCGGTTATGTACCACTCCAGGTGGTTTATGATTGAGCGCTGGCTGCCTATACATCTGGGTCAGCTCGCACCCACCACCCTCCCACAGTGCCGGTTAGTCTCTAACACTCGCTCTGCGGGTCTCTCTCTCTCTCTCGCTCTCTCTCTCTCTCTCTCTGGCCTTCCTCCCTCCCTCTCTCTCTCTCTCTGTGTCCCGCTCTCTCTCTCTCTCTCGCATAAAGGGGGTTTCGGGATGGTCGGTGGGTCTCTATCCCCCCCGGGGTTCAAACCCTCCTCTACGAAACAGAAGAGGTGTGTTGTACCCACTGTACTACGAAGAGATGCTTTTTTTTTTTGGATCAAATAGGCCAGTTCATAATGTGCCGTGGGCCATTGTGGGCCAAGTTCAATGCAGAGTACGGATTTCGGCAAAGCCAGGGTGTGTATACGGGCTGCAGCTCACGACTGCGCCCCCATGGTTTCCCGTTGGGGTGGTAGTGGTCATGTCAGTAGTATTTCCCACTCGTTTGGATCCCAGTGCGTTTTGTGTCGTTTTGGTAGAGGTTGCAATGGGACTTCCCACAAGGTGGGGTCCCAATGACAATGTTCTCGTGGCCGTTTCCGTATGAGGTATATCGTCTGTCGTGCTTGTCGGGTTGCGTGCCAGTATTGTGTAGTCTTATGTTTGCACGCGTCATTGTAACACTGTGTCATGTTCGCCATGTGTTCTTGTTGGCGCCACATATAGTGTGCTTGTCGTAGGTGGTGGTCCAGCAGCTTGTCGGCGTCAGTGCACATCTTCTTGTATCGCCCGCAGATCAGCAGCGACTACGAAGAGATGCTTTTTGCTCTGTAGCGCTGACCTGTTCCGCTCTCTATATGTGTCTCCCTCTCTCTCTCTCTCTCTGTGTCTCGCTCTCTCTCCCCCTCCCCGCCCCCCTTTTGCTCCCTCTCCTCACCCTCCCCAGGGGTTTTTTCTTGTGCCTCTGCCTCATCTTACACCCCCCTGCTTGCTGTCCCCTGTCAGGCATATCGCCGTTCGCACGGCGGTGTCCTCAGCGGCGTGTAGAGGAACCGCACGGCGTCTCCGGATACCGGGTCTGCTTGCCTGAAGAGCGTTCTTTGGAACAACCTTAAGAGATCAGCTCGGCCCGTCAGCCACACATGCAGGCAGTCTCCATTTCTGCTCAAAGAGGAGGGCACCGCTCTGCGTCCCTCTGCCGTCGGACAGTGGAGGATCGCCTCCCATTGGAACAGATGCCACTTGCCTGCACTTTTAGGTCGCCACTGAACCTGCATGTTCGTCAGAGCCTGTGTCTTCAGGGTCCAGTTGATTTGGACCATCACCAAGTAGAGTTCTTGGTTGCTCATCAGCAAAGGCTCTCCATGATTGTCCACAATTTCACAGTGCATCCTGGTGCTGTGTGGTTGGTCTAGTCGGAGCCAGATCTGCTGGTTGCGCGCGTAGGCCATAGTGGTCAGCTCGGCATTGACTGCTCTCAACCCTTCTTCTGCTATGGCGTCTAGCTGGCTCAGTGCTTGCACCTTGAAACACTGGCGTTCTTGCTGGGGCTTGGCCTTCTTTGGAGCTGGTTGAATTTGTGTGTAGGGGCCCTGTCGTTGCTGGTGTGGCCCCTGCTTCTGCCATGGCCTTCCTGGCGGCATCACGCCAGGGAGCTCTTCCGCGACAGGACGCGGGGTTTGTGCTTGTGCTCTGCCTTTGCCGTTGCCAAGCCTTTGTGCTGCGGTACTTCGCGACAGAACGCGGGGCTCGTGTCTAAATTCCCGTGCGTCAGGACGCAGATTTCGGGCGCTCTAACATTTGCGGGTTTGAAACCTGTGGAAATTCCGCAGTCAGGATGCGGGGATCACGGGCTCAGGCGCCAACGACCTTGTCTTGGGTTTCTGTTTTTCCTGAACTTTCGCCTCTTACGCTGTCGCCTTGTGTCACTCACATCCGTGCTGAAGGACAGTGTTTCTGCTGCAGACATTTCTTCCACCCATCCTCCCACGCGCATGTACCCTGCCTCTATTTCCTCACTGCCCGAACTGAACGAGTTGCATGATTCTGTTCCGCGTGGTGCCGGCTCCCCGGAGGCTTCCCCTGTCAGTTCATCACTATCCATGGGCACCATGCCCAGGGACGACCAGAGTGCTTTGGTGTCCTCTTACTCGGACCCTGACCCTCCTCTCAACCCCACCGTGGATTCTGACCCGGATGATGATTGTTGTGTGACTTGTTGGGACCACAGCGGGCTCAAGCACATGCCTTCCATCGCCAATCCGTTCGCCACCTCATTCCCCTGCACGTTGACATGTGCTGGGACGTGCTCCCACCTGACTTCTCTTCCTGGCTTTGCCATTTCCTGGAGCAAGGGGGGGGGGGAAGGGGGTCCTTTGGCTGTGGCCCCCCCTCGGCGTCCTTGGCTGCCTTGTGGCGCTTCCGCTAGCGTTGGGCTCTGTCCGCGGGGCCCTGCTCCAATGCTCGCTTGCTTCCCCTACCCAGCCTTGACCGGTCGTGGCGCTCCCAAGCTACCGGCGACGGTGCCAGCGGCGCGTCATGGTCGCCCGGCTGATGCGGCTGCTGCAACCAGCCATGCATGTCCCTAGCTGCGGAGACCCGCTCTGTCTGTGACAGCCTCTGCACGATCCCTGGCCCGTTGGTGCTCTCGCTGCCCTGGGGTGGCCCGTGTGCCCGTACCGGCAGCAATTGGCGACTCCTTGGCCCGTCGCCGGACGGCGCTCGCACGGCGGCGCCCCATGCGTGGGGCAGAGCCCTCCTGTGGACCCATGTCCCTTGCCTAGCCCGCGCCGAGCAAAGGGAACCCCTATGTGGCCGTTGTCTGTGCCGCATTCAAGCTGGTGGATTGCCCTGCCGGTCGCGTGGCCGTCGTTGCGCCTGCTCGTACGGCCGCAAGGGCGCCTTGCCCGCTCGTGCCGAGGGTAAGAATCCCCCTAGGAAATCTGCCATGGGTGCCGCATGCATCAGTCTATTGAGCCGTCGTTGCCACGTCCTGACACAATGCGCCGCCAAGCCCTCAAGCATCCTCACCATCTCTTCGCGGGCGGCAAAGTATGGCCATCCCTACAGCTCTAGGCACGTGCGGCCACCCAGTGCAATGTGGGTGCGGCACCTAGGGGACTCCTCTGCCCGTAGGAGGCGGCCCACCAGATGCGGCTAGAGTGCCCGGACCGCCTGCCGCAAGACTGCTGGGTCCTGCACGCTGTGCGTAACCCCAAAGTTGCAAAAACAACACCTCCCGTTGCGTTGACACGGGTGTTGTGATCGCGCCGGGGGAGTGGGGCTGGCTATGATCACTTGCCATGTACAGGGGCTCGGAAAAAGTCAAAAGTCTATTGCCTTCGGCAAGTCCACCTCGCAGAGAATCTACCCCGAGCAATGCACACCCAAATAGGGTAAAAAACACACAAACAGAGCCTAGAACATGCTTACATAGTGTGGATGGTCATTGTAAGTGGTCACGATATCAAAAAAAAGTTTCGCAAACTTCGAATTGTTAGCTGCCCAGGGTGAAAAATTGCATAAGCAGATTGTATACCATTCCCTTGGGTGACACCCCCCCCTCCATCCCACACCCAACACCCAAATAGGGTACAAACACATAAACACTGCCTAAATCATGCTTTACATAGCTTGGTTGGTCATTGCGCTTGGGGTGCACTACGCGTACATGCACAGCCGTAAACCCAAAAACAGGGGTCGCCGTAAAAAATGACTGCCTTTCAAAAAAACACTTGGCAGTCAATAACCCCCTGAAATCAAACCACTGACGCTCGGAAAATTTACGGTGCCGGCACCGTAAAAAATTTGGACAGGATGTCGGCTTTTTCACCTTTCGTCGAAGCCGATATTTAACAAAAAAGAGACATCATTAATGGATGGACACCTTGTGTGGCCGCATTATTTCAGTCAATGACAAATAAGCGAAGTAATTGTCACCTCAATTCTACAGTGTTTTACCTGTTGGTTGATTTTAGTGATGGATTGGAGGCAGCTTATGTACACTATTTGGTACACTTGGAAAAGACATGAGACACAATACGACCCTATTGGGCAGGAATGAAAAAGATACACCTGTTTTTTGGGGGGAAATTGGCCCCGACGGGACCACTGCTTTCACGGGGGGCACCCTTAAATTTTACGGCGCCAGCGCCGTGCACGAAAATAGAGTAATGGCCGTAAAGTGGGGGCCTACAAACAGATACTTCGAGTGCACCGGGGGGGTAGGGACAGGACAGGCTGAGCAGGCCCTAAGTGCCCTTCCCCCTTCCCCCGCCCCCCTCCCCCACACCACTGTTCCGAGATGGCCCACACGGTGCAATACACAAACAGCAGCCAGCAGCAGCCGCATAGCGACATAGCATAGATAACATTGCCAAACAAGCAGAGAATGCAATATAAAAATCATGCAGTACATCATGTTCTCTCACCCCCACCAAACGAAGTGTCCATTGATGTGCTCTTGAGCACTGAATCAAAAAAGAAACCTCTGTGTCATCAGGCAAATATATCCCGGAGAAAAACAGCCACAGATTGGCTTCGCCGATGGGCAAAATTGGACACATTTGGACAAAAGGTATGGTCCATTACCTCATTTGATAGCAAATTCGCAGTTTACGGCGGCAGAGCCGTAAAATTTATGGCGGTAGCGCCGTGAATACCAAACAACATACAAGTCTGCAGTACGCACATGTAATGTACAGATTGTATAGGTAGCCTACAATGCTATCTCGTTAGACAGGCACATGTACTACAGCATAAATCCCTAGGCTGTCACTTACAACATATCCTGGGCTGGTCCAAAAAGGGACTACAGCTCAGTCTCCCCCATCACCTCAGCGTCAGCAGCAGGAGGCTGCAGGTCAAAAGCTGCAGCACCGGGTTTAGCTTGTTTGGCCCTCAGCCCAACCTGACGGGTCTGCTTCCTTTTGCCAGGGCTGCCACCTGGAGTGCTCTTCCCGCTGTTGCCCGAGGTAGGACGGGCAAGGGTAGCACGGCCGGCCGTGGCGCTCTGGATGTTCTGGTTGTCTTGCTCGGCATTCTGTCGAGCCTGCTCGCCCTTTCCCTTCTTTCCTGGGGTGCTAGCGGCAAGTGCAAGGATGCCCCTGCCTGATCCCCCAGTGGAAGGGTGGCCTGCCACCCCCTCCTGCTGCTTGCTCGTAGCATCTGCTTGCACCTATTGCTGACGCTGCTGGGTAGCGGTCACAGTCTTGGGTGCTTCGGCAGCAGGTTTTGGAGCTGCCATTGCTTCCTCCTTGGTCTTCTTCTTCCTCTCCCTTTCGGTCTCCCTGTGCTTCTTGACAAGGGTAGCAACCTGTAAACGCCTTTCTGCCAAGTCCTCTACAGTCGGACGGTGGACGTTGCTGCTGTCAATAACAGTGCCCTTGCACAAGAGGCCAATTTCATGGCTGAGCTCATGGTCGTCAGTGGCTGCATCAGCATTCCTAGCAATCTCCATGTCTTTGGAGAAATGCCGGAGAAACTCGGCTGAAACAACCACAGAGACTTGCCACCTGGGAAAAGCGGTGGCAACCTGAGCTACAACATCCAGAATGCTAAAATTGCAATACAATGTAACGTATGTGTCAGTGGCTACAGACAGCTTTTTTGCACACACGCCACTGCTCTTTGGTGTGTGGCATTCATACAAATACTGTGTCACCGAATGTTATCGGCGATTTTTGCTCCTTTGGGCAGCATTGGAATACAAGGACTTTCTTACAGCACCTGGAACGGTGCTGATTGTAACAAACTTCAATCTCTCCATGATGGAGCAAATGGTGGTTGCAGAATTTCTGGCAGTTGGCCCAGTGCTACCCCTGCTATGGGATGCCCAGTTGAACATCCTGCACCGAAGAGAAATTTACGGCGGTGGTGCCGTGAAGTTGCAACAACTAAGTGCCCTCACTACACTATTCCGAGACTATGCTCCTGCACTCTTCTACATTGGCTACCGGGTGCGGACCCTGCACTGGCGGAGACACGCACCGTGGTCTGGGAAAGAGGCCTACGAAGTGGTACAATTCTGCACTGTTCTCCTCGATGCACTGCGGCCCAGAGGGGGTCGACAGCAGTACATGGATGCATTACTATTGGCGCTGCTGCAGTGGGATCCCTATATGGATGCCCTTCCTAGTGCAGCTTTCAGTGAGGAGAAAGTGGAAGCTACGTTGAGTCAACTGCAGCAGGCTAAGGAAGATGATCCCACAATTGTCACTATTCAGGATCATCAAAAACAATACCGATTCCTAAACAGGAAGCCTAATGAGCCGAAGGACCTTACGGACCCACACGTACCGAGGACCTTTCCAGCCCGGGTTGTCATCCGGGCAAAGAGATTGATCAATGCTATACAAAATGGCACGCTCCCGTTCATGCGGGTGTAACTACCACTAAGGGAGTACCACCAGCTGAGTGGCCAGCGGACTATGTTTTCCTAGAAAAACCGTGGAATAACCCCGATGACACAAAGGTAAAAATACTCGGAGTAAAAATGGTCCGAAACCTGCTGTCACGTATTGTGATCAAAGATGGCACCCCTGAGGCGCAGGGAGTACAGGATAGCCAAGAAGTGTTTGGCAAGAAACCCTCCGGAGAAGCAAACCGCATGAGAGACATCATGCAACATTTGCTGAACCGGATTGATACCAAGCTAACCCAGCTGACACGGCAAAGGCCAAAGGCAGCCCCAAAACCCAGACCCAAGCCTGGTCCACAAGGGTACCACAACCTAAACCCAGGGCGGCAGTACACAACCCTGTGCCCGCACGCCCTGCACCACCAGCTAAGTAGAGGGTAGAAGACCCTCCTCATGCTCCTACTCCCAAGCGACCTCGTGCAACTTAAGCAACAAGGAGGCTTCTGATAATGCACATGGGCTACACAAATAATGTAGCTCAGTACAGTAGTGGAGTACCGATGGGAGAAAGTAAAAATCCAACGAATACCGTTTAGACAAAATCCCAGAGCCGGCATCATTAGAAATGTTACGGCGCTACCGCCGTAAACGGTAGCGCCAAATCCCAAAAGGGTATTTCCTTGACCTTATCAGCATCATCATCATCATCATCATAGTAGTAAGTAGCTAGGCAGCTTCATGTAGTTAGGGGTAGAGCCACACTCCGTGCACAGCCCCAGACCCACAATCCGTGCCAAAATACATTGTAAGTCATACAACCCGTTGGTGATCCCTGTTATCCTGTCTCCTGGCTCCTCTACCGCCTGTTAGCGGGGCAGATGGGACCCCTGATGTGTGTTTGTTCTGTGTGTTCCGTGGTGGTGGCCGCACGGCACCAACCCAACCCCACTCTCCAAAACCTGAAAGCGGGTAGTAATGGAGGCATCCATCGGGGAAATCCCGTTGCTGTCTGCTGGGGGAGAGCTTTCGCGATCCTCGCAAGCCGGGTGGCCGGACCATGATTGACAAAGCCGCACAGGCAGAGCCCAGTGGCTAGTTCAAGTCCTCCTAGGGTGGCTGGAACCTTACCGCCCGGTACCCCGTCAAGTCTTAACCCCCCGTTCCAAACCAGGATCATCAGCCGGGACAAGATCAGCCTAGCCCCTTTATCCGCAGTGGGGCACAATTCCAAATCATGAGCCCAATGGTGCATGCTTGCGGTGGGGTCCGCAATGCAACAGAGCCAAAGACCAGCCCCCTTATCTGCATTGGCGCACACTCCAAACCAACAAGTGGACCTTTCAAGAGAAGGACATGGTTCTGCCCCCTTTTTTTTTGTTTTTTGGGCGAACAAAGCACAGCACATCACAAGTAAACCACAACAGATGTAGCATGCAGCAACATGCAGACTGCAGTGAGGCGCAGTACACCTCCACAAGGTGCCAGTGTAACAAAACTGACCACAAAGCAGTCACCTTGTGCCTCCAGTGTCGATCTCCCCAACCCCAAATCTAACCCCCTTGAACCCCTTCTCAACCCCATTGATGTAAAGCCATGGAATTAGGTCCCCCCCTTTTGAACCCCCCCCCCCCTTGCTTGCCTGTCTTGTCCCTATCCTCAGCTACCCTGGCACCCTTGCACCTCGCCTGCCTGAGGCAGGCCTCTTGTCCTGTTCTCTTGGTGAAGTCCTTCGGACATTTCTGTAATTCCTGTGGAAAAGAACATGCAAATGGGGAGGACGGGTTAGCAACTGTTCTATTGTTCCCCAAGACCTCACTGAACCCTTCCTGTTGTGTGAATCACATGGAAGTTTTCGGCGCCGTCGCCGTAAAAATTTTACGGTGACGGCGCCGTAAACGGCACCACTAAATTGAGTTTCTGGGTTCTGGACCCCTATATTGATGTACGTTTGACATACTGCTATCATCCTGCTATCATCCTGTTTGGTCTGCTGCATTTTTTGTGTTGCGTGCACCACGTTTACGGCTCTGACGCTGTGCACAGTGCACCCCAAGTTGTGAGCGGTCACGATATCAAAAAAAGCAAGTTCCAGAAACTTCGATTTTTTGAGCTGTCCAGGGTGAAAAGCCGCACAAGCATGGTGTTTACCGGTCCCTTGGGAGACCCCCCACACCCAACAAAAAAAACACATCAATACTGCCTACAATATGCTTTACATAGCGTGGATGGTCATTGTGAGTGGTCACGATATCAAAAAATAAATTCAAATTGTTTTTCCCCCCATGGGCTTGGCACTTGCTGCCTTGACCCAAACCCCAGCATGCTCTCCACCTGCCCCTCATCGTCACACCCACAGCAGGCAAGACAACAGAGCACAACCAGGAACATTGCTGCAGTACAAAACGTTGTGTTGCTTGTGTTGCGTGACCATTTGGCTACTGTGCCGGCAACACCCCAGCACCACCACCACCAAAAAAGTGCACAAGCAGGTTGTGTGCCGGTCCCTTGGGAGAACCCCCCACACCCAACACCCAAATAGGGTAAAAAACACATTAACACGGCCTAAAACATGCTTTACATAACTTGGATGCTCGTTGTGAGTGTTCATGATATCAAAAAAAAATACGTTTTGGAAACTTCAAATTTTGAGCTGCCCAGGGTGAAAAACTGCATAAGTAGGTTGCGTACCAGCCCATGCACACATGTAAGCCACTATTGGTGGAAACGGTGGTTTCCCATCTTTCACATGGGCCTTGACAGGCCCTGGGTAGGGCTAGAGACGGCAAAAATTGTCCTTTTATATCCTAGTAGGCATATGCTGCCACGACATCCCCACTTGCACCCCTTAGAGTGGGTACCACAGGGTCACTAGGGTCGCCAAATACGCCGACATAGCAAAAAGACTAAAAACTGCATAAACTATATGAGCGCTTGTCCCACCCCGACCACACAAACCCTATGGAGTTGTGGCTCGAAAACACTTTTTCGGCTTAAAATCGAAAGAACCCAAAAGATGCCTCAACGGGAGGTTGTTTTTCGACATTTTTGACCCCCACCCCCCAAAATTGGACTCAAGGCTGAAAGTGCCAATGGCAGGGGCATTCAATCAATCAGAACCGACCATTGCTCTCTCCAACAAGTGGGTTTCAAGTGGGGGGGGGTCTTGGGGGGGGGTCCAGACCAAAAGCTCATTGGGGGATGCGTTTGTTGGACCAAATAATGATTTTACAAGGGGTTAAACTAACAGTTCAACCCCTTGAGGTAGGGTACGGGGATAGGCCCAAAAAGGGGGGGTATGTGAGGTTTTCCCCTATACGCAGGCCTGCCTGGCTTTGATCTAACAACCTTTGCGAGGTGATTTGAAAAATTGTCAAGTGCCACTAAACAATCTAAACAACAACAATTTTGAGGCTTTTGGGGGCCCATGGCTCGGGGTATAAGGACCCAGCGGCCACTACGTGGGTCCCCATGGGTACTAGAGTACCCGTACAGACATTTGCTTAGCGACTGGGGGGGGGGGGCGGGTGGTCATTTTGGGGCTGCCTCAGGACTGGCCAAGCCACCCACCCACCCAGACCCCCCCCTACTTCCCCAGTAGGGGGGGGGGGTTATTTCATCCTGCATCATATGTCCATTGCATACTGAAAATTTTTGACAAAGGGTCAGGAACCTAAAGTTCAAAACTGCCAGAAGCTGGGTTTGAACCCACGCGCACACAACTGCACGACGTGATACTAACCACTGGACCGCCAGCCGTCACAGCAACACATGGCCCAAGTACTGTGTAGAGCCTGCCATCTGATTTTTTTATCAGAAAAAATGTCTCTGCACCTGGTCCATCTTGGCTACCCGGATAGTTTGGGAGAGTCAAGCCCTACCCAGCCCCTACCCAGTTGCCCACCCATCCACCCACCCACCCACCCACCCATACCCCATCCCCCCCCCTGGGGGGGAGTAGGCACGTTGGGCCAAATTGCCCAAAACCAAACTAACCCACCCACCCACAGGCCACGGACCCACCCACCCAACCCCCCCCCCCCCAGTCCAGTGGGACCACCCTTAAGCAAAAGTCTGTACCCGTATTGTCACCAAATGATCACCCAAACCCATCCCAGGGGTGACAGAAGGGTTTTGGAAAAGGTCGAGTCTTGAGAAATTTTCAGGTGCCACTAAGCATCCTTACCAGCGTGAGAACGGGGGAACAATGGTCGGTACTGATAGACTGAATGTCCCCATAGACACTTTCAGCCATTAGTCCAGATGTTCACAATCGTATTAGAACACTCAGTGTGCCCCCTTCTTGGTTGGGGTGCTCCACTATCTATGTACATCTCCTGTTGATATGTACATTTATCGGTAATACTGGCGCTGAACATATCAATTGTGCTGGGCCAGTGGACCCTTCCATATAAGCGACGCCCTAAGAAAACGGGCTGTATATGAACCATACACTCCCAAGTCTCTGGTGCGAAGCATGGCACTCATTCGGCCTTCCATTGACCTGAGGCAATTTAGTTTCACTGAAGAGGGAAGCACGTACAATGAAAAGAAGCAGAAATGCATTTGTGTCGTGTCGGCTGTGTGTTTGCTGTGTCATAGCAAGGGTGCGGTGCCATGTGCTTCAGTGGAAGCACCCTGGACTCCAGCTCGCTGGTTCCAGGTGCGAACCCCGCTGCCGGAGCCGCCGATCAAGCGGAGCGGCGGCTCGGGCAAAGGAGCGGGCGGGGCGGCAGCCCCCCATCGCGCATGGGCGGTGGCGGGGCGCACTGCTACAGGTGGCAGGGCACATTTTTTCGTATACTGCTTGTGTGCACATGATTTCTTTTGCTGCCTGTGCGCATGTTTTCTTTTGCTACCTGTGTCGCACGAAGATCGTGTAGCACAGACCCCGTGGGAAACGCCGCGGCGAACTCGCCACTGCATTCCAGCCAACAAGGCGTCAGGCGACAGTCAACGTGACCTCTATTCAACATGATATCTTTGGCTGCCTGTGTTGCATGAAGACCGTGATGCATGGAAAACTGAAGAGGGCAAAGTCGTAAAAAAAAAAGGATGCAAAATAAGCGGGAGGGGCCCCAGTCCCCGGTCTGGCGGGGCCGGTGCAGGGGAGCACTGCTACAGGCCGGGTTCGAACCGGCGGTCTATGCAACGACAGTTGACGATGGTAACCACTATGCCACACTGCCTCCCATATCATATTCCTTTGTCTACGGAGACATCATTTGTGACGAGAGACACATGAAATGTTCCAGGCGTTCTGGACGAATTTAAAAAAAGGTTCTACAACGCGCACAACGTCCGGAACGCGCAAAACGAATTGGTGTGGCTCCGGGGACACATTGAGAGCCACGCGTGGAATACGCGCGCAACGCGTACGACGCGCACGACGTGTTGTGGAACAGAGTACCACTGTTTAGGGGGGGGGTGGGCCGCGTCCTCACAGTTGGGTATCTAGCCTACGCGGTTGTTCCACCAGGGTTCGCACTGGTCCCATGGGTAGGGATGGCAGAGGCTCCGCCTCCATGACCGTCTCGTTCTGCCCCACCACGCCCATGACAAACTACACGTTGTGGGCGTCCCCGAAGCACTTGATGTGCATGTGCTTCCCGCACGCTCCACGGAACATGCAGAACATGTACCTTTTCGGGTTCATCGGGGACAAAACCCCAGAATGATCCAGCAGGGATCTTGTCAACGCCGATGGACACGGTGCCCTGCAAAGAAGCACGGGGGCCAGGGAGGAGGTGCTGTAAATCATCGTAATCAAACACTCCGAGCCGGTAAGTAACCGAAGTATACCTGTGCTCTGGTGCCCTCGATCTTGCGGCCCTTCGCCTTCGTTGTACGGACCATGTACGTGCAGGACTGCGTCAGCGTCGGAACCCAATGATTGCTCTTCGTCTTTTTATCATACACTTCTTCCATGCCGGAGACCCACCCGGCATGGTACCCGGCTGCAAAGAAGGGGTGAAGTCACCAGCGGCACACGAAGAGGCAACACGTGAAACTCGAGCAACTCGAACATTGCACATACATGTTTGCTGCTTCACTTGAAAAACCACCGCCGCATTCTGGTCCTTCGTGACGTCGCAGCACGACATGGGGTCGCACTCGGTGAGTTGGGTGTGGGGTAGCTGGTACTGACTAGGGTACAAAGGCAGCATGGCACATAGTGCTGAGCAACGAAACAAAAATCCTGCACAGGTGCTGGGGAACACTGAGAACGTGCCGAACAGGCAAATCGGCCCTGGGGACAAGAGCAGAGCCACCACGCACCACCCGCAGAGCAAGCCCTCTCAGGGCGTAACTGACGCGACTTGGACATGTACACGCAGTTCTCCGAAGGCCCCTTGTGGGCCACGGCGGTGTCACGCTCAGGGCGTAACTGACGCGACTTGGACATGTACACGCAGTTCTCCGTCACACATGCATTGCAAGGCGTGCACAAGTGCCGCAAAACACGTAAAACATACTTCACAAAGTAATTGGCGCCGGGGACAGTTGTGGAGCCAGACGTGAGAAGCGCGCGGCACGCGCGGGACACGCGCGACGTTGTCACCTACTTGTATGGGGTCATGCAGGACATGTAGGACACGTATGACAGTGGAGCCACGGTCAGCAAAGTGGCTCTACACCCAAAAATGATGAAATTACAAAAAACGGAAAATTCCAGTGCGTTCCTTGCCCTCAAAAACCCCTAGAGCCAACCAAACCTCAACGGAGACATGCACGACAAATTCGGCTCCCGAGAGCCATAGACAAAGGAATATGGGCGGCGTGGGGCGGTGACATGGTGTGAACCCTTTGTTACATGTAGGCAAATATGGTCAAATTTCATGAGAACTATAATCAGACATTGGTGGGGACCAGTCACCTTGGAGTAGTTCTGGGTCAATCCTGAGGGAGAGATCCATGAAGGCGTCCATAGCTTGACTGTCCCGCAGGATTTTGTGTGGTGAAAAATTCACTTGCACAACCGAGTCTAGCTCGGCACCAGTGTTCCTGCGCTAACGCTTGATGGGAGGAGTGTGAATCGTCGCGGTGAAATCACGCGACGGGGTCCTGAGGACCGGGCACCTGGGGTGGGAAAGCCTTCCGTGGTCCGCCAAACGTGAGAAGGGCGGGGGGGGGGCTGACTGGGGGTACCAGAAGATCCCGGGACCCCCTCCACAAGTTTGGGGGTCCATATACCAGAAAAAAGTTCTTCACAACCCAGGTCCAAATCCACACACAGCAGCTGCAATACGCAAGGAAAATTTCACTCCCCCCTCCCGGACCCCCCCTACCCACCCCACCCTCCATGGCCCAAAATGGGGTTGGAGGGTATGGGGGGGGGGTAGGGGGTCAAAATCGAAAAATTCATCGAGGATCATTTTGTGTCCTAAAATGATGATTTGGGGGAATGTGTGCCCGGCGCGCGCCCGGCGCGCTACTTTTAGACTATGTTCCCCCCGAAGAGCCCCCAAGCACACGCCTTGGAAACGCCCTTAGAATTAGGTGACCCAAACTGCCCCAGCTCAAGAAAGTTGCAAACTGGGGTACACAGTACCACTCTCGCTCCTTTAAGGGCGATCTTGGTCAACACCTTAGCAAGTTGGGAGAATGGGGGGTTAGGATAGCACAACCGCATCGATCTCCACTAGAAGCGATAGGCATTATTGAGGTATCGCGAACAGTAGAGCTGCATCATAACATTGGTCCCACAAGTGTGGGTGTCAATACATTCAGTACAATAGTGCTCCTTACACTCATCACAAACTGCGACGGTGGAGCGTTCTGGCAACACAACACACACACTTCTGCCTCATCCTCTGCCTCATCTTGCATGCCACAACCGAGCAAACAGCTGCTCATTGTGTGCCCTATACCACACGTGCATGTCATTGTAACATTGTTGGCGGGCTGTCAAAGTGCCATTCTTTCTTCCAATGAATGGCACAATGACATGAATCCGGCCCTTATAAGCACCATCATGGCCCCCAACTTCGAAATCAAAGAAATCACCTCGGGTACGAGAAGGTCCATACCTATCCCAAATCAAAACATCTGCTAATGTCCCGGGGACCAAGGGGTAAATCCATATAATGTTGCCCAACATATCAACGACAACAGATCACCGGTAGGGCACGGGTCACAAAAGATGCCTGGCGCGCGCCCGGCGCGCTAACGTTCCCCCTTTCACCGGGGATTAGACATCTGATACCATTCCTAGGGGTATGACCCCAAAAAGGGGGGGTGTATGGCACCCGCACCTGCGCTTGATCTAACAACCCTCTGCGAGATGATTTCCGGCCCCGCTGCCCTCCCAAAAATGTCTACTTATGCTTCTAGGAGAGTGGTGTTTACCCTGCCAGATGTGACCCAAGTCTCTGCCGCAGGCTGCCGGATACAAGCAAAAGCCGGAGTCTAGCCTCAACTCTGTCCCTCACACCCCAAGGGAGCATGGGCAAAATGATGCAGGGGTTGCCATAATAAAATTAAAAAAAAAAAACTCGGAGTGTCCAATACGCCCTATGATGGCGGCCGGTGGGTAACTGATGGCGGTTGGTGGGTAACCGATGGCGGTTGGTGTGTAACCGATGGCGGTTGGTGTGTAACCGATGGCGGTTGGTGTGTAACCGATGGCGGTTGGTGGGTAACCGATGGCGGTTGGTGTGTAACTGATGGCGGCTGGTGGGTAATTGATGGCGGTTGGTGTGTAACCGATGGCGGTTGGTGTGTAACCGATGACGGTTGGTGGGTAACCGATGGCGGTTGGTGGGTAGCCACCAAACATCAGAGAGTGGCTGCCTTAGTAAAAAAAAAAAAAGGCTGAGCGTCCTTATGGCAACCCCTGAAATGATGTTCCTCTCCCCACCCCTCAGGGGCACATGGCGCACAGCAAAGCAGAGGCAACACAAGGTTGCAGTATACACAGCAAATGCTATGTTCAGATGTGTGCCTGACTCTCCCGCAAAACGGGGCTGTTGAGCTGTACAGCCACTTCCTCGTCAGCGTGAGACAGGAATCGGGTCCTAAAAGTCAACCTGAGGGGGGAATTGGGGCGTGAAAGGCATCCATCTTCAGCTGCACGTCCTGCAAGGGCTGCCTCCTCTCTGCCCAGTCTGGCCAGAGGAGAGACCCTGGGTCCTGGCAACCTGCAGCATGCACATGCTAATGCCATCAACATCCACAGCCAAAATTGCCAAAAACCAAGTTTTCTACCTCATGGATGCAAGAAGGGCATTTGCAGCACATGGTGCCAATACCATGGGCATATTCAAGCACTGCAAACACATGACAGTCTCAAACCCACCCGTATGTTTCAAACCCAAAAAGCCGCCCGCTCCAGGGACGTTCAAGGGCAACACACATCCAAGGCGGGCTGGGAGGGCGGGGTGGGGCGGGGTGGGCAGGGGCAGGGGGGTGCGGTCTGCGCTTTGTTGCGGTCCTGCCTCGCCCATCTGGCAAGAGAGGCACCCACACACAAACAGCACCGCGGCAACGCCCTGTGTTTCTCAAACAAGGGCTCGCTCAGCCCAGCGGTAGTCTCCTTGCCGTTGCCAGGTGTGCTCGTTGGTGTCCACAGAAGAAATGGCCCAAAGGAGGGTTTCTAAGGGAATGTTTGGAAAAGAATGCATATTATAGAGAGCTCATGGGCAGTGTGGTTGGGCCCTTCCAGAAAGGCCACCGCACCGTGAGGGCACTGGGCCGAATAAGAACCTGTGGCATCTGGGACTCAGGTGAGTCCTGTGGGAGGCTGTCCGACTCCCCGCTGACGAAATATCTGGTGGGCGCTGGCAACAAAACACTTGGCAGGGCAAAACGGAGGTCGGCGGGTAGAAAGTCCCTTGGGTGGGCAACACATTGTTGGGTAGGAATGGCATCAGAACCGGCTTTGAGGACGGAATGTTGAGTTGTGCACAGCCATGGACCTGCAACCAATGATCAGCGAAACGTGCAGGCATACACAACCACAAGTGGAAACATCTCAGGTAAGGAAGGATGTCCTTACCCACGGGGGGGGGGGGAGAGGGCAGTTATCTGAAAAACCCGTCCACCGAGGCCGAACCACTCACCCATCCAAAACTGAAAAATCAATAGAGAGCCAAAAATGAGAGGCCCACTTTAGGCACACAGACATTTTGTGCCCTGGGACTCACCCCCGTATGGTGACGTGTAAGCTGTCACGTGTGTGGTGTTGGTTGAGTCGACGTCAGCACAACATGCAGCACGTGCAGATCACAAGAGTTGTCAAGAGCCGTAAATGGCCCTCCGCGCCTTTCGCAAAAAAGGTCTGTGGAAGCAGTCTGAAGAGTGACCTTTAATGCGTGGGAGGGGTGGCAACATCATCATCATATACGTCATTGCAACCGGGTATTAGACACCTCCCTGGCAACACGTCACAGATCCAAATTCACTCAAACCCCCCGCCCCGGGGGTAGGTCAAGCACAGAACATGTCCCCGATTCTCAGGCTCACTGCGCAGCTTTTGAAACTCGGTGCCCCGTATCGGTTGTGGATCCCGCACTGGCATCCATTGTTCATCTTCATCCCCAAGGCCACCAACATCAACCTTCCCACCACTGAACCCTATGTGTCTTGCGGGTGGTGGAGTGGTGCAGGGACAACGAGGTGCTCGTGCTTTTCATAGCGGCCGCAGCCGCGGTGGCAATTACGACGGTCATCCACAACTGATGGATGCTGCGCACACCGCGGCCTTGAATGGCCACTGTCTCGGGATATGTGACGGGGGTAACTTGGTGGCGAGGCACCTTTCCCGAGGGGGGGGGGGGGGGTACTTGCGCTGCACATGCGCTACTTTTGTGGCGCGTACACCCGGACTGGCCTGATTTCTAACCCCTCCCAAAATGGCCCCAAAGGAGAGCAAACGCTTTGGCCACAACAATTGCATCAACACCCGCTCCTTCCCACAAACACAGCACAGTCAAGAGACTGGCACCCACTTCATCATCTTTGAAATGGCCCTTGGCCTGTGGTGGCCCTTCGCGGTCCCAAATCAGTACGCCCGCAGAGGGGCCCGGCGTGGGCGGACGCATTCAAACAACAACACAACACACGTCCCATCAGCGTGGCCAAACAGCCGCGCCGTGCGCCCCCAAACTTCCACTGCCCACCTTTTTGGGGCGGAAAGAGTCGGTTGGTCCGGACACAACGGCGGTTGTGCCGGGCAAAATGTCAGGCTTCGATGAGTCGAGGGGAAAAGAAAGCCCCAACCCTCCGCCCCGCGCCTGCGACAAGCCCAGTGGCCGGGACACTCTCCCTTGTCCAGCGACCGGCAGAGCGTCACCGTCTGCCCCCCGGCAGGGGAAAGGGGGGGGAGGGGGTTAGGCTGGTCAAGACGTGCCGCACCAGCGACAGGCACTCTGTTCTGTGGAGGTACTTGTCCGGCGCAAATTGGGTGTACCTCGGCGGCGGGTGTTGACCGATGGGCCGGTCGGTGCCCATGATGGCCCTGCACCGACCTGCTCTGCGATGCGGGTCCGGGAAGTGATGCGCTGGAGACTTAGCGGGCGTATACCCCCGGATGCAGGTCCGGGGGGCTGTTGGAGCAACGGATACTTAGCAACCGATATAGCCCCCGTGCAGGTTCGGGGGGGGGGGAGGGGGGGTTTGGCACAAGGCCTTGGTGGTTGGCTCTGTTAGCCTGTGGCGGCGCCTATTGGCCTCTCGCCCTTGAACCTTCTGCTATGACAAGCAGGCCTCCGCACTACTGCGGGGGGGGGGGGGGGTACACACCGCATGCGTGCGACGCGGACAGAGGGCACCAGCCCCAAGGCTTTCAGGGCGTTTCTGCACAGCGCCGGCACAGCGCACGCACAGCGCCCAATCGAATGAAGTTAGGGTTCCCATGACCCACCCTGAAAAGCCCCCCCCACCGGGGAAGCATACGTCCACAGGACCACAACAGCAGATTCAGGGGGCGTTTTCGCACAGTGTGGGCAAAACGCGGGCACAACGCCAATTATTACGTTGTTTATCCCGGGATTATCCTGGGAACACCCCTGCAAACCACCCCCCGACCAAAGCGTGCATGGGGGAATGTTTGCCCGGCGCGCGCCCCGCACGCTACTTTTCTATTGACTATCCCGACTTCAGCCCCAGATTTACCATCTCATGGAGAAGCCCAAGTAGACCACGTTGCACTGCACACCTTCCCTACAAAGCACGTTGCACAATAAAGCAATAGCTGTGAATTCAGCAACTCCAACTGTCATTTGTATTGTACTTAACAAACAACATTGGTCCCACAAGTGTGGGTGTCAATACATTTAGTACAATAGTGCTCCTTACACTCATCACAAACTGCAACGGTGGAGCGCTTTTGGCAACACAGCACACACACTTTTGCCTCATCCTCTGCCTCATCTTGCGTGGCGGCTGAGTTGCTTTGGTCAGTCCAAACATGAGGTGGGACATGCTCCCATGGTCCGTAGGGGGGGTGACGGACTTGCCTCCGGATGCAAAACTGTGTAAAATGCAACAAAATAAGGACTGACTGGTGCAACTCATTGGAGCCGCCACGCCAAATGTTCCTAACCAAACCCCAATGCCACAACCGAGCAAACAACTGCTCAATGCGTGCCCTAAACCACCCGTGCACGTCATTGTAACATTGTTGGCGGGCTGTCAAAGTGCCATTCTTTCTTCCAATGAATGGCACAATCACATGAATCCGGCCTTTATAAGCACCATCATGGCCCCCAACTTCGAAATCAAAGAAATCACCTCGGGTACGAGAAGGTCGTGGATTGAGAGTCCCTAACCCCAACTCAAGGGGCCACGCAACAAAGCGTGGATTGCGAGTCCCTAACCCCAACTCAAGGGGCCATGCAACAAAACGTGGATTCAAAGATTGTCCCGGTTTCCTCAATAGCACCGGAAGGTTGGGGCCCAAAAGAGGGTGGAAATGCTACGTCACCCCTGCATTCTCGGGGGTCCCCAACAAAGGCGACAAAATCAGAAGTCAAAACCTACGCTAGGGGTCACAATGATGCCCCTAGTATCTCAAAGTATGGGTCTCTAGTGCAGCCAAACCCCCAAATAGCTGCACTACGCTAAGTGCGCCCCCTTAGTGCACCCCCTAAAAGGCCACTGGTGGGGCACGCGTCCAAAAAGATGCCTTGCGCGCGCCCGGTGCGGAAACGTTTCCCCCATGATCCATTCAAAACGGCATCGGGGGTGCAGAATTCAGGACCCCGGGACCCGTGGCTACCGGTGGTGGAAAACAGCCAACTGTTCGCACAGGGCGGGCACAGCGCACGGTGCGCCCCCTCAGACAGCAATATGGTGTTTGCAGTGTGGAGCATGGCTTGTTTTGACTCATTATCTGAGGTTTTGGACTGTGTAGGAATGTGAGCAGTCCGGTGCCCGGGAACGCAGTAGTCACCGCGGCGACCTGGGCCATCGGGGAAATGGGTCCAAAGTAGCCGACTTTTTGCACAGCGCGGGCACGGCGCACGGCGCGCCCCGTCTTGCGGTTCACCCCCGGTGCCCTCCCCTGTCCAAACAACGGCGGGGGACACAACCTGACGGAGGCACCACCAAACGCTGTTGGGACAACGGTGTCGTCCCGCCGCTGCAGCGCGTGCGGCCCCCGGAGCGGACTGCCTGGGGCATAGACCCCACGCGTGCAATGGGAAGGGGGGGGGGGGGGGGGCACGGGCAATACGGCGGGGGGCACGGACCACAGAAGGCGCAAGGCGCCGTTTTGGTAAACGCACGAACGCGGACCACCCGGCAACCGCATTCCGAAGCGCCGCGCCGCACCAACAGCCCCCGAACTCTGTTGTTGCAGGGCCCCGCCACAAAACACACGGGGACCACCGCCCGGTGTCGTTTCTGGGGGTGTTTCGGGGGTGGGGGCACAAGGCCTTGGTATGTTTTGGGGGGGGGGCACGAATGACCGGTTCTGATGGACTGAATGCACCCGCCGCAGACAATCCGAGCCATCGGTCCTTCAGGGGGTTGTTCGGGAGGGGGGGGGGGGGTTGGCACGCCCCCCAGTCCACGGCCGGGCAAAGTGCAGCAAAAACGCGGTGCTCTGGACCAGCCCGGGACTGCGCGACGCACACGCAGCAGAGGCCGCGTGCACTGCCCGTCTGTGATATGGGGGGGGGGGGGCATGCACCGGCACATCGGCACACGGCCTTCCCGATTCGACTCGGCACTTGCCTCAAACCGCCGCTGCGCAGCCCCTCCCGCGGGAGAGCGCGGTCCCACGGCGAAACGTGGGGGTCCGGCCGTGGGCCAGCCCGTGTTCTGCCAAAAAGAGGAAGGGGCAGGGGCGGCATGGCCACAAAGCGCGCGCGCAGACAGCGCCGCGATGCGGCGAGGGGAGGCTCACCACCAAACGCAAGGGGCTCTCCAGAGGACACGATCGGGCGGCGGGGCGGGCGCTCCGTCGCTGCGCCGCCGCGCCGCGCCGCGGGACGCGTCGCCTCGAGCACGACGCCATCGCTCAGTGCCCGGTGCACAAGCGGCGGGGCCTCCGACATCGCGGCACAGAACTCCAGCGCCAGCGCCCGAACGGCCGCGCTCGGCTTCGGAGTTGGTCTGCGCTGTTGTGCGTCTTGTTCGCTGTTGATGTTTCGTTTGTGTTGCCGATGTGGCCGCGGGCGCTTCCCTCGGATTCCCAAAGGCGCGCGGCACTCAGGGCAGGCGTGACTTGCCCCAGCCCCTCCCCTGCCTGTCTACCCCTTCCCCCTCCTCCGCCGCCCCTCTCAGTCCGGGTCACGCGCCCGTCGTGGTCTCCGGCGCCTCCTCCTTTGCACCCTCTGCCTCTCCCGGTCCCTCTTCACCCCCCCCTCCGCCCCCCCCCCCC
The DNA here is from genome assembly GCA_964036045.1 of Eutreptiella sp. 'Long Island Sound 2002'. Lineage (NCBI taxonomy): Eukaryota > Euglenozoa > Euglenophyceae > Eutreptiales > Eutreptiaceae > Eutreptiella > Eutreptiella sp. 'Long Island Sound 2002'. Next base: position 48,915,779 of record OZ038387.1, on the reverse strand, counting down.
TCTCTCCTCATCGTCTTCCTCTGAACCGGCTCTCCACTCACGTCCACCTCCTTCGTTCGGAACCAGACTTGTCTGATCTCTGCAGCCTGCGAATTTTGATGTCACCACCACCGCTGTTGCACGATCCTCGTCTTCGTTGTGACACCAGCGCTGTCTTGCGACTCATGCCACTCAGAATTCAGGGGGCGTTTTCGCACAGCGCGCGCACAGCGCCAATTATCATGGTGATTATCCAGGTAACAACCCTGAAAACCCCCCCCCCCTGCGGAATCATGCACAATCAATTCAAAACTCAAAAATTCAAACATCTGATGCTTGCCATGGGTCCCAGGGACCTAAATTCTGCCCCCTATAGCCCCGTCCACTGCAGCAGCCATTCAATGACGTCCTTTCAATCTTCTGAACTTACCGAACTCCCGGTGGTGGAGAACAGCCAACTTTTCGCACAAGCGCGCGCACAGCGCACGGTACGCCCCCTTGCATGATCCTCGTCTTCGTTGTGACACCAGCGCTGTCTTGCGACTCATGCCACTCAGAATTCAGTCTCCCTTTCTTCTTCCTTGTTCCAATAAAGAGTTGGCGTCAATGCCCATCCTCCTTGACCCCCGGGGATGAGGTTACCCCGAGCCAAACAAAAAGGACCGGGTCCGCCCTCCGCGTGCGCTGCCGCAGCGCCCAAAGGTCCGGATCTGCCACGGGGCGTCCGGGGGACTGCCGAGCCCGGGCCCGATCGGAGCAATATGTCCCGCAAAACGCCGAAAACCCTCGGCGTTGAGCGGGCGGTGGGGCGTCCAATGCGGCAGCGTACGTGGGGGTGCGTCCCTGTGTCGCCCCCCGGCCAAGTACAGACCCTCTGGGCACGCGGGGCGGTCGTCACCGATGGTGACAATGATGGGGCAGAGAACAGGGGAGACGTGGGAGGCGCGTGACGGTCAGGGTCACGACAAAAAGAGGAAGTCGTGTCTGCTTCATGGGCTCGCAAGATGCCCGACCCCTCCAGAGCACTTCCGCAGAATATACCGCGGGTCGATGATGGGGCGCAAAGGCGGTTGGGTATGAAATCGGTTAGACCGGGCCAAAAAAGTCGGTTGGGATGCGGTAAGAATCGGTGGGTCGGTCCACGAACACAACACTTGGGCCGTGGGCAAAAAGGGCTGTGGGACGGGTCAAGGAGGTCTGCAGGTCCGCACAAGAGACCGGCTGGGCCGAGCAAACACGTCCGTCGGGCACGTGCAATGGGTCGGTTGGCGCGGACCAAAACAATCGGTTGTCCCGTCGGGCCGCGGGCGAAACGTCGGTTGGACCAGCAGAACCGGGCGGTTGGGCGGTTGGGCGGTTGGCACAAAGTTGGGGAGTGGGAGGAAGGCAGGTGATCCGGACGTACCGTCGGGAGGCCCCAGGCAAAAGGGGGGGGGGGGGCGGGGGGATCAACACGTGATCGACTCACAATGATCGCCTCGTCGCGCTCATTGCCATGAGCCGCGGTTTACGGGGACAAGATGGTGCAGCGGACGCCCGTCCGGCGGTTGGCTCCGTGGCGATAGGGGGGGGGTTGGGTCAGGGTGGGTAGTCCAACGCCTGAACATTTCGGGTGTGACACGAGGGTAGAGGCTGAGATGCACAGACACATTGGCAGGGAATTGCTTGAAGGGGAGGGGGGGGGTAATCCCCCCCCCCCAAACACTATGGCCCTGACTCTGCCCCAAAGGCATTCCCATACCCCAACACCAGCCCCAACCGCATTTCCAACCGCCAGTAACCGCCTCCCTCCCCCAACCGCTTTCACATCCCCCGTGACCGCTCTGCAACCGCTGTGGGACGGCCCCAAGGCCCCCCTCCCCTTCAAGCAAAGCCCTGCACGTTGGTAGTGGACGCACAGACTCTCAGGTCGCTCCTGGAGCACGCCGCAGTGGAGCAGGGGTTGGGGTGACCAGGGAGGGACACAGAAATTAGCCCCCCCCCCCCCCCATGTCCAGCGAACACTGAAGGCCCAAAAAATTCACGGTCCGGGCACCAAAACACCGAAGAGTAGGGGGCCAGGCACTAGGCCAGGCCGACTCTGGGGGTCGGTGGCCTCTATCCTACACTGCCCAGCGCTGGACCCAGAGCGACTCAAACCACCACAAACCCAGTCCGAGACCGGCGCAGTGAAGTTTCCATATGATGCCCATACCCATGCTCATGCTCATGCCCATGCCCATGCACATGTTAATTCATGGTCCTGACTGGGGGCAGTGGTTGGTGGGGCATCTGCGCTCACCCGCACGCAGTGACAGCCACCGCAGGTCCCACGTCGTGCCACGGTGTCGGAGCCACATGGGCAGTGGTGCACAGTCCGAGACATGATGCACAAGGTCAGGGACCATGTCTGCGGGTCTTGAGACTGGGGAGGCTTGCCAGAGGACATCACACTCACCGGCGATGGACGGGGGGGGGTTGGCATGAGGCCTCGGTATCGATGGGGGGGGGGGGGGGAGTAGAAGGACCGACCCTCCCCCTGGGGCCTCAAATCGTTGGTTGTAGTTGCGTTGAGTACCAATCGGCCCATTTCCGAACATTTGATGTCACAAGAACGGGCCCGCGCCGCGGCGGCCGCGTGGTCCGGCACAAACCCCCCGGCACTGCGCCCGCTGGCACCGAATGTGCATGCGACGCGCCTCCACCGCCCCCCCGCCGACGCCCTCTCAATCGCAGCACTTGCCCAACTCGATCTTGGGCCCTTTGGCGCTCTGCCCAGGCGCTTGGGGCCCTCGTGCGGGTGCGCTTCGGCTTTGTGCCCGTCTGTACGTTCTCAGGGGGTCTCCCTCAGTACCCCCGGCCTGTTCTTGCGGGTGCCCGTGCACCTGCGACTCCTGCGGCCCTTCACTCCCCCGTGCGGTGCCGTGTGGCCTGTCACGTGTGGTGGTGGTGGTGGTGGTGGTGGTGGTGGTGGTGGTGACGCTGTCAGCACCAGACCTGCCACCAGCATCTTCCAGCTCCGACGTGATCAGATGGAGCAGGGTCCTACCGAGCCACACGCTGGACGCAGCACGTTCCTACTGAGTTCTGGTGGTGCGGGGGGGGGGTATTACTGAGTGGCCTGTGATACGGGGTCGATCACCACTGAGAACCAGTTTCCCTGCCAGACCCTAGTGGCACGCCTGGTCAGCACAACCAGCAGCGCATGCAGGGCCACAGGAAAGTGAAGGCGTGTCAAGGGCCGAAGAAGGACCTGCCGCGCCCTTCGCAAACAGGTCTGTGGGACAGGGGGCGGTATGGGTGTCTGGGAGTACGAGGGGCAGCACGCATCGCCCGTGAACGGCGGGTCGGGGAAGGCGTGACGCGGCAGCGCCGTAGCCATGGCCGGCGACACTTGCGACGGACAGACGGTCGGCCGGGCCTCGCCGATGAGACGCGCCGTCGGAGGCCTGGCCGCCACCGCCGATGGACCAACCCCCCGCCCCCTCCCGCCCACCCGCTCCCGTGGGTCCCCATTGGGTGCCCAAGGACCCGTTCCGTCCCCAAATGGCCACCCGGACCCATCCGAAACGCGACACGAGGGCTTGGGAAAAGATCGAATCTCGAAAATTCCCAAGTGCCACCAAACAGCCCCAAAACCAGCCATTCCGGGCCTGTCGGGGCGCCCATGGCCGGGGCCACACAGGCCTGGCCCCCCCCCACCTGCCCACCGCCGGATTCTCCGGACGCCCCCCCCCCCCCCTGTGTGATATTCCGTCGGGTTGTTGTCTCTTTACGGGGCCCTGGACAGTCACCCGCTCTTCCCTTCGCATGTTGCGTCGGGGCGCTGCGTTCTGTCGGCCGCTGCGGCCGGTGCTCCCGCTGGTGTCGTTTCCGCGTTCGCGGAGCCCAGTCGTTGGTGTGCCGGGGCTGTGCTGGATGTGGCGGGATGTGCCGTCTGGGCGTCAGAGAGAGAGGGCCGAGCCCTCCCCCTGCCCCAGCCCCCCACTCCGCACAGTTGTGGGGGAGGGGGGGTTGTCTCCCCCGCCCCTTCCGGACCCATAGGCCAGAGGGGCCGTGTCCGGGAGCTGCCCCCCGGCCCCCCGGCCCCGCCCCCACCCCCCGGGCCCCCCATCAGCGGGCGTTGGCGTCGTCAAAAGAGGCCAACAGCGCCGACTCGTTGAACACCGACCCGTCCGACGCGGCCGACGTGCTCCGCGCGTGCGAGAAACTGCCGACGTGGTCCCTCCGGAGCGGCGACTCCGCGGCCAACAGATCCGCGTCGAAGATCCCGGAGCCGCTCATGTCGAGGTACGGCGTGAAGTCGAAGATCTTGGGCTGGACCGGGGGCGAATGGTCGCACGAGAGGTACGTGGCCGGGCCTGAGCCGCCGGGGACCATCAGCGGGCTCAGCCCCTGCGTATTCACCGCCGGCGGTCTCTTGTCGGGCGCATCCTGAAGCGGGGGATGCACCGGTTTGCCCGGCGAGGACGCCAGCCCCGTCTCCGCTGCGCCACCCCTTGCCCACGGGCATGCGACAACACACCCCCTCGGGAGGGGGCGGGGGAGAGCAGGGGAGGGTTCGGGGATGAGAGGGGGGCATTGCGGGAACGGTCTGAGGCGGGGCACCAGGTGCAGGAAGCGGCACGCCTGCAGGCACCGGGCCGCTGGGATACGCATATCAAGGTAAGCCCAGCCATTCTATGACAAGTCAATACTGGAGACCAGATGTTGCCGCATGTGTACCACAAAAAGTGGGAAGGTAGGAACCACACATGCCACTAGTGTCCAGCAGGGGAACTGAGTTTCGTTAGGAATCAGCGTCGTCCCATGTGCCACTCGGTAATATCTGCTGCTGTCGCACCCGGACCTCAGTAGGAACAAGTCGCATCCCCTGTCTGGCGCTGCCTTCTGATCACGCCTGACCCGGCAGACGCTAGTGCCAAGCCTGGTAGGGACGGAAAGCAATGATTTGCATCCACGAGACATTCTGGGAAGAGGCGCACGGGTTCGCCCCATTGTGGATTGGGTGCGCACTTGGCCGTCCTGACGTGGCCCAGAGGGGACTGGCTGGTGGCCGAAAGGCGGGCCGCCGCCCTCGGAATGCTCAGCCCCAAAGCCGTGCATCGGAGGCAGAGGCAGAGGCAGAGGCAGAGGCAGAGGCACAGACCCACCCACCCACTCTTTACAATATTGGGCCCAATTTTCCTTGGGGCCCTCGACCGATCAAAAATTTTCCCTGGCGCCCATTGGTTTAGACCAAAAATTCTCTGTGGCGCCTTTGGCGCCTCTAAATACTCAACACCACCGGGGGCCGGGGGGGGGGTGGACCCCCCCCCCTCCCTATACCCCCCCCTTTTTTCTTTTGCCACCGCATGCGCACACAGAGATCACTGTTTGTGCGCCGAGGGCTCCAGCCGCTGCGCCAAATCGGGAACAACGCACGCTCCATCGGAAACACAGGCCTTGGAAGTCTCCCACCCCGGAGTCTCCAAGTCTTTTTTGGGCCACGGAAAAATGGGAAAAATGGGGGAAAATGGGGGAAAATGGGGGAAAATGGGGGAAAATGGGGGAAAATGGGGGAAAAACGGGGAGAATCGGGGAAAAACGGGGGGGAAATGGGGGGAAATGCGGGGGTATGGGATGCCAGAGCACGCTTACTCGCCACTGTTACTTCTTTGACGACACACATGATTGCAACACAAGCATTCAGTAGGCGGTGCATTCAAAGCGAAGAATCGTTTTGCCATCTCGTGTACCACTCACAATTCGTACTTGCTCATGGTGGTGGAACTACACCATTGAAACAAAAGGAGACATAGGCCTTGTGTGTTCCCTCCGCCATACTCTGTTGCTTGTCGGAACGAACACGCTTCCAAACTGAAAACGAGCGTTCTACATCACAAGAAGTGTGGGGAATGGCCAGGATGGACCGTGCAATGCGGTACATCGTGGGTAGGCGCACAGCCATGCCTTCCCACCACTGTAGCACGTCAAATTGTGGGGTGGAGGGTGTAATGGAATCACGATACACTTTCCATTCCCCATTTTCAAGCAATGTCTGTCGAACCTGGGTAGAGAAGATGAGAGGGAACGCTGTAATTTCACCCGGCAGAGCGCCCATTTGTGTTGCGTCCAAAATTCTGGCCTGCTTGGCAAGCTCCATGTGCTTGCCGACATATTTCCATAGCTTGTCCCGGGCAGCAGCCAGGACCTCAAGGAGGCGTGCACGCATTGTTCACGGGCCCCACTATACTTGGCTGGCAGATGCATCCCCAAAGTAGAAGCCTTTTTCCATTCGCCCTTCAGCTTCTTCGAGGATTGAGCATCCGACAGCCAGCCACGTTTGACCACCTCTTGTTTCATCATGAACAACACACCCTCATGAGGCCAAAAAGCCTGAGGGTCCATTTGTGTGAAAAATCTGAAGCAGAGGTGGAATGGTACAAAAGAACCAAAAGCAAAACCAAAGGACAACATTATCAAAATGGTTGGAAAAATGGATGGAAAAATGGATGAAAAACGGGACGTTCGGAGAAAAACGGTGGAAAAAATGGTCGGAAAAATGGCAGAAAAACGGCACTTTTCTTTACAAAAATTCAGTCTCCGGTCTCCGGAGTGGAAAAATGGGGGGAAATTGAGGTCTCCGGGGGTCTCCGGAAAATTGGAGACTTCATAGGGTTGGAAACAGAACCCACCCCCGTCGGGCGATACAGCGGCACACCGTGGCTGGGGCCTAGAGGGAGAGGGAGACACTCGCCCCCTGACCATCGCCCCGAGAAAGGGTTTGGGCTCCAGCGCAGGTGGCGCCCGCCCTGGGGAAGCGGATTACTGCAGCCCTTTGCTGACCACTTCTTCGTGGCCCCACAAGACGGAGCGCGGGGCAAAGCACTGGGGAAAGTCCCCAATGAAATTCTGGTCCGTGCACGAAGCTTTTCTGCGCACGAAAAGTGCTGAATGGGAGTGCTGCCTCTGCGTGTGCGCCTGCCGTGTAGTATCTGTTCTTATCAGCTTAATTTCTGATATATCCAGCACTGCTGGATAAGAAATTAAACTAATTTCTCGTTGGGGTCATGGGGTTGCCCTCAGCTTGCAGAGTCCCATGACACGAGTCGCCCTGCTATTCCACTAGTCCGGGGGGGGGGGGTTGGTGTGGGACCCCCCCCAGTGGTGCCGAGCAGACATGCCACTAGTGTCTGCCAGGGAAACTGGTTCTCAGTGGCAATCGGCCCCATATCAAAGGCCACTCAGTAAGACCCACCCCCTGCACCACCGGAACTCAGTAGGAACGTGCCGCGTCCAGCGTGTGGCTCAGTAGGACCCTGCTCCATCCCATCATGTCTGGGCTGGCAGACACTAGTGGCAAGTCTGGTGCCGAGTTGTTAAAAGCAGCACTGGACGTGCCCCCATGACCAGCAGTCATTACACAACAGCCCCTGACAACACCCTCTGCCGGCTCCACAGGCAAGTCCGATAGTGGCAGCACCGCCATGAGTGGCCCAGGCGGCGGCATGCGGCCCACAAGTCCACACGTCCGCAGTCCATTTTGCGTCAGAGGGCCCCTGACCCGACCGGTCTGGGCGGACCCTCGGGCGACCGGGCACTGGCAGTGGGGGTGCCCCAGCGCGCGGACTGCGGACTTCGGCCGTGGCTTGACGGACGCCGGATCGAAGCGCACGCGCGACAGACCGTCCCCCGCGCCAGTTCTGCGCATCCCCTGCGTCACGACCGCCCCACCGATCGTGTGGACGGCACCGCCTTCGCTGCGTCGCTTTGTGATGGCGCACCCCATTTGCGGCCCCGGGCCCACGAGACTACGGGCGGGCCATTCGAGGCAGGGGACGGGGCATACGTGTTGCTTCCCCATCTCTTCGCACAGCCGCTTCAGCTCCTCGTTCTTTTTCCGCAGCAGTTCAAAGGCGGTCTCCAGCAGCTGCAGCGCCTGGGCGGACTTCTGAAAGCAGAACGCGCGGAAAGGGCGTCTTTTGAGCGGGGGAGGGGAGGGGGTGAGGGGGGGTTTGGGACCCAAAAGTTCGTGTACCAAAAATGGCCCGATCAGATTTCCCCGATGGTAAACTTCGTGTTTTCCCGCGACGGTCCCTTTGGTCTGAGGGGGGGGGGGGTTGGCACAAGGACTCGGTATCTGATTGTTTGCCTTCGGCGGCGCCTATCGGCCTCTCGCCACTGCTCATTCTGACCCTCTGTGGGCCCGAACGTGTTTTGGTTGTGTCAACGGGGCCCCCGGATGACTTGTCCTGTTTGACTACTCCGGGGGTTGGCTGTCCCAGAGACGGGGCTGTTGCCCATCTCCGGGACATCCGGGTCTGGGGGGGGGGGTTGGTTTTTAATCGTTCTGCAGACGCCCTGGGCGCGGCCCTGACATCCCCCCCAGGGGCTGATGTGTGCCCGGAAATGGGGCAGGAAGGCGGGGCGGGAGCACAGCACCCGCATATCCTACGGTTGCAGAATCCCCCCACCAGCCACACAGTCGCCAGCCCTCCCACACCAATGACACCGACCACACCAGCCCCTCAGCAGCGTGTGCCCGGCGGGGGAGGTGCGTCTCTTGGCACGCCCTTCCCGCATCGCATCGCCCAGGCCAGTCCTCCCACACCCATGACACCAACCACACCAGCCCCTCAGCCCATGCCAGTCCTCCAGGACGACAGAAGAAGGCGTGCGGGAGGGGACCGCGCTCGTCGCGTGCTCTCAAATTACCGGTGCAGAGCCCCCTCCGGGAGTGGACATCCCAGGGGTCGCGGCATGTCTAGTCTGCCGTGCCACCGACAGGCGGTCTCCCGCTGCAACACCGCGCAACGAACGCAATCGGGAAAACCCCCGTCCTCACTCATAACCCTGCGGCCCCTTCTGCCCCATTCCGACGTTCAGAGTGCGGCAGAAGGCAGCCGTTTTCCGGTGATGCCTCGCGGCGCCCCGGTCAACGCCGGGTGTGCCACCTCCGTCACGGGGTTGCCGTCTGACAATTCGTCGGTCGCCTGCCGACCACCGTCAGTCAGGCATCACCGGCCGTCGGGTGACCGCAAACGGACGGCGTTGGACGCCCAACGCCGTCAGGCGACCGTCAAGCCAAGCGGTCCTTTGAACAACCGAAGAGGGGGGCCACGGGACGGGCTCCGGGGCCGGGCGGAGGAGGAGGGACCAGGGAACAGAGCGCCCCCCGTGCCCCTTTTGACAAGTTTTGTTGGAATTTTGTTTTGGATTTTTTTAATTTGTTTTTGGAATTGGACGTGTACTCGTGACTCATTTCGATCGTCGAGCTCCTCCTCGACCTCGCGCATGCGACCGCCTCCGGGGGTGAAGCGGTTGGCATCGGCGTCGCCAAAGCACTGCCTCGGGTGGAGAATCCAGAGCGCCGGGGAGGCGAGGGGAGCGCCGTGTGGCGGAGCCTCGTGCTGTCAACGCACCGCTCCGACGTGACCCTCGACCGGGGCCATGCAGTGGTATGTCCGCACGTCTCAATGCGGAGGTACTCTCCCGCAGCAGCACCAGCACCAGCACCAGCACCCCAGGGCTCCTTTTGAGGGGAGGGGGGTCCAGCCCCCCAGGGGTGCTGCGTTTTCAGAGGCGCCGAAGGCGCAGACGAAAACTTTTCGTTTGGTCAAAGGCCCGGAAGAAAATCTGGCGCAATATTCGAACAGGGGCCGGGGGGTGGGGAGGGGGGGTTGGCATGTCGCCTTTGGTGTATTGTTGGCGTCTGCAGCGGGCGGCGCGCATTGGCCGATCGCCACGTACTGCCCTTCCCTCGGACACTGTCCCTCCGTAGGCGGTGGTGCCCATCGGCCTCGCACCGCTCCTTCCCTTCCCTTTCCTTCGGTCGGTTGTGCCAACGGAGCCCCCGGACTTTCTCTGTTTCACTGCTCCGTGTCGAGTCCACACGGAGGGTGAAGGGCCAGCCCCCCCCCCCCCCCCACACACACACACCCCACGCCCAGCGGTGCCGAGTTGTTAACAGGAGCCCTGCCTCGGCTCTGCGCGTACCACCGATTGCGAGGCCCATACCTTTGCCTGGTCCTGCAGCCGCTGCAGATGATCTTCGGCCCGCTTCCGCACTTTGTGTATTGCGTGTTTCACTGCCCCCAAGCCCTCCTCCTCGTGAGCCTTCAGGTCAAACAGGGTCAACACCTCCTGCACAGCGGATTGGGGGGGGCACTGGGGAACTGCGGCTCTGGTGCCGCGCCCCATGTGCTGCCGTGGCGCGGCAGTGCCGGGGCTGTAGGCGTGCGGGGACGGAGGGTCCCAGAGACCGGGGGACTTCGGTCCTCACCGAAGTCCCCCGGCAGTGGACCCCCGTATCGTACGCCGCACGTGCAACGGGAACGACGGATGACAAACGGTCACAACGAACAACGGCGTGTCATGCGGGTCTGCGACGGCACGTGTTACGGACCGCTCCATGTGCCCTGGTCCCGGGCACCGCGCCACCGGGAGCCGCGCCCGCGCCACAGCCCCGCCTCCCGGGGGGAGGGGGGGGGGGGGGCGGCTGCTCGCTAAGAGTGGCCCTCAGCAGCGGGCACACGATTGGGGGCCGGCAAATCCGATGGTGTCCTCCAAAATGCGATCCGCCGCCGCCCCCCATTCGGGAGGGGCACGGGCGGTATCGGGCCCCAAGAGACGCCCTTCACATGCCCAAATGGCAAGCCCTTATTCAAGCCGAACCGACACCGAGCTCCCCCGCTACCCACCCCCGCCGCGCCCGGCGCCGGAGTGCACTCCTGAGGACAGGCCACGGGCTCGGCCCCGGCACGTCTCCAACGCCCCCCCCCCAGTGACCCCCCAAAAGGAAAAAGGCGGAGGGGTCAACACCCGGACTTGTCCCCCGCCGCACCGCCACACGTCTGTGGACGCCACGGGCCAACACCCCCCGGGCCCGTGCCCGCCGCAGCACCGCGCACAACCCCCGGGGGCCGAGCCCCCGCCCCCGGACCTGAATGTTCAGATCGAGCTCGGCGATCTCCAACGCGCGGGTGTGTGCCACGAACTGCCGATGCTCCCATCGCTCGTGGTTGCGCCGCGTGAAAGCGAGTCTGCAGACACCGCCACGGGGCATGCGTGTGGGATGGGGCAGGGGGGGCACGTAAGGGGGGGGGGGGGGTGCAGTAGAAGGGAAGGGGCCTCAGAGGCGGCCCCGGAAGCGGGTAGACGGGCGGTTGGAGGCGGTTGCCAAAGCGGTTGGGGGCGGTTACTGTCGGTTACAAATGCCGTTGAGGCTGGCGTCAGGGGGACAGCGGCTGGGCGTAGGCTGGGCGCCCTGGAGCCAAGTACGCCAATTACGGAATTACGAAGTACGAAGTTCGGCGGACCGAAGACGGGCCCCCGAGGGGGTCCGGGAAGGGGGTCCCTGATCCCCCGGCATAGACCCCCTCACAATGACCCCCCGACGAGCTGATCATTTTGTGGTGTGTTCCACGGGGGAGGTCTTTGTTAAAAAACCATTTCCCTCGGGGCCGCTTTTGCGGCCCAATTACTTGAGCCATCACCAGTGCTCAGGCTGCCCTTTCCTAAAGACTCATGCGGGACTTTCGTGATTCGTAATCACAAACCCCAACAGAGCCCCCCCCGCCCCCCCTCCAAACATACGTACGTCCATCGATTTTCCACCCGGTGGGGGGGGGGGGGGTAGACGCTGGTTGGGCACCTTGTGGCATGACCGGTGTGCAGTACCATGTGTTTTGTGTGATCTGCTTGCGTTGATCGAGGGTGTCTTTGGGGGGTTTAGGGGGGGGCTGGGGGGCACAAAGGGTGCCGTAGGTCTGCCGGCGGGTACTTGCGGTTTGGCGCCCCTGCGCACTTGTGACCAGGGCCTGTGCGCAATCACACGATCATCCCTCGCTCACCCTGCATCACGTGGTTGTGGATGGGGCTGAGGCTCCCCTCGTCTGCCATGGAACTTGGAGGAGGAGGAGGGGGGAAGGGGGGGGCCTGTCAGTGTGCGGTGCGGCCGTGCGCGTGCGCGTGCCCCGGCCGCGCCCCGTGGGGCCTGTCCCTTTGGCGCGTCTGCGGAGGGTCTCCGGAAGAGGACACTTCGGGGGGGCGGGCAGTGATGGGGGGGTGGGTCCACAAAGGCCGTGCACTTTGCAGGCGTCCGCGTGCCGCGGTGATCCCGGTCGATTCGCCGCGCGTCTGCCACGCCCGGTCTCGGACACGGGGCGCGTGTGTACCGTAGCGCTGTGGGACTGGGGCGTGTCGTGGCCATGAATCGACGAGGGTCGTCCCCCTCCGGCATCACTCAACGGTACGACTGGTACCAACGCGGCGGAGCCGGACACGCATTGTGGGGGTGTGTCCTGGACAAAGGGGGTGGGGGGGGGGTGGCACGAGGCCATGGCGTTGGTTTGTGTGCCTTTGGCGGCGCCTATTGGCCTTTCGCCACCGCTCATTCTGACCCTCTGTGGGCCCGAACGTGTTTTGGTTGTGTCAACGGAGCCCCCGGATGACTTGTCCTGTTTGACTACTCCGGGGGTCGGACAAAGGGGGGGGGGGGGGGCAAACGGGCGGAGGCCGGGCGGACGGTCAGACATGTGCGGCAGGAGTGGCGTCTCTGGGCGTCCCGGTGGTCAAAGGTGTGGTGGGGCTGAAAGCCGAGGACGGGGGCAAGGGACACGCACGGCGAGCGAAGGGGTGCAGTGGCACTTGAACGCCACCGGCCCCACTGCCACTTGCGTTGCATCGCCACCAACCGATAGCACAGCGAACGGCCATTCAAACCGCTAACCGCCGAGCGGCGGGTTCGGGGGGGGGGGGGCAGAAAGGGCCCATGCGGGGGCAGACAAGGCTCACAAAATGCGTTGCACAGCCGCGGCACCGCCTCCGTGTCCGCGTGCACACTCTCTGCACACGCGACGGACAGGCAATACGCCGGTCGTTGCACGGCCGATGCGTTCACCCCCCAAAGCACCTCCCACGCAGCGGTCGTCGTCGGCCCCGCTGTGCGGGCGAGCACCCGCGGCGCCTCGCAGGAGCGGGTCGGGGGACGTGGGAGGGAGGCCGGTCCGGGCGCCAGCCTCAACGCCCCCGTGCCCCCCCCCCCCCCCCCGTGACTGGTCGTACAACCAGACCCCGACCGCCGGACACACCTGTGCGCCAGTGCCTCAAACTGCTCCCGTTCTTTGGCCTTGTGCTTCTGCAGAGCGACCTTGATGATCCGGTGCATGTCCCGCTTCCAGACAGCGCCACCAGCCTTGACAATGTTGTGGGAGAAAACGGGGGTTTGAGGTGCACAACGGGCGGAGGTCGTGCAGGATCGATTTCGCATTGGGATCATATCGTAGAGGTCGTCGGATCGAATCCCGGTGGGTCTTAATCAATTAGCACCCCCCTTTTTTTGGCTCGAAAAACTGTGAATCTGTTGCAATGTTTCGATTTTGGGTTAACACAAGTGTTTTCCAGGTCCCGAGTCTGTGTGCGGCGCTGGCAGGATGAGTGCCCCTGCAGTTTCTCTCGGTTTGGCGCTGTTTTAAAATCCCGGAAAGGGGTGGGGCTCGTGTCCCAAAAAGACATGTAATGCAGACTGCCTTGGGCCATGGTCTGCGTGAAAGACAACAAACAACTGTTTGTACTCGGAATAGGGCAGTTCCTAACAGCAATCTGCATCCCCCACTCCTACACCTCAAATAAAAAAATCCAGACCACTTTTGTTTTGATGTTGCGAGTCCCCACAATCATCGTGTACGCCATGCCCTCCTCTCCCCGTCCGCGCCGGGTCCCTGTGACGATCCTGTTCGCTCCGCACGGTGGGGCAGAGAGCATGGGCCGTCGGCCAGCGGCACCAAACGGGAGCGACAGGCCGCGGTGCTTTGCTTTTCTGATTCATGCGTGGCTCCGCTCCGGAGGCGTTGCCGCGTCGTGTACGCGGAGCAGTACCGCAGGGGAACGGGTGACTAGCCCCGTCTCCGTGAGAAGTCCTGCGCGCACGAGGCTGTGCTGGCGCACTTCACGACAGGAAGTCCCGAGTGACGGTGTCTCCGGGGACCCCAGAAGGGCAGCCTCGATGTGTGGGTCAGGCTCCGCCGTGTGGGAGTGACCGTCCGGGGCCCAGGGGCACACCTCCGATTCGAAGCGCTGCACCCGCATTTGGGGACAGAAATCATCGGTCTCCATCGCAATCCGGACGTCCGCACACAACAAGCTCAGCTCCTGCGACGCCTCCAGGAACGACTGCTCCTCCTCCACCGCCATCGTGTTGACCAGCCCCACCGTCTTCAGCCCTGGACGGAGGCGCGTGCGGGTCCCGGTGTCTAACCGCGCTGATGCGCACAGCCCCCGCGCGGCTGATGCCCCCTGTTCTGCTGTACTCACGCCCGTCCCCGTACACATCGACAGTCGGCGCAACGTACACCCGTGGCAAACATTTTACCCAAAAGGTACCACCCATTCACCAAACGTCAGCCCTACTACTGCCCCAGAGCTCCGCGTCCTCACGGAGCGCAGCACCCTGTGGCTGTTCTAGGGCACACCGTGTTGCTGCCCTAGAGCAGCAGGACGCTGTCCCAGAGCACAGGCTTGGGTTTGGTCAGTTACTCGTTGTTCCGCCGCATGCTCGTGTCTATTCTGCGGTCATGGAGCACCTTACACCCTGAGCTCGCGAGCGCCACAGGAGAGGCCCCAGAGAAGCAGCGCCTTGGCCTACCATACACACCAAACCAACCAAATATGCACCAGCTGATGTACGGGACATGTATGCGTACGCATGCGTGGAACAGTTCTTCGCTGAGCCCCGTCACTGCAACACTTCTTAATGGTTCACTCTGGGTCCATTCGACTCATTTCTGCCCTGGCTGATTCAGTTTGGGCCCACGTCCTTTGGGGGCGTTTTCGCACAGCGCGGGCACAGCGCGCGCACAGCACCAATTATTACGGTGATTATCCAGGTAACAACCCTGAAAACCACCCACCTGCGGAATCATGCACAATCAATTCAAAACTCAAAAATTCAAACATCTGATGCTTGCCATGGGTCCGGGGACCTAAATTCTGCCCCCTATAGCCCCGTCCACTGCAGCAGCCATTCAATGATGTCCTTTCAATCTTCTGAACTTACCGAACTCCCGGTGGTGGAGAACAGCCAACTTTTCGCACAGCGCGCGCACAGCGCACGGTACGCCCCCGTTAAGTTCGTGCATACTCTGAGGAAAAGGATCATGGCACACTGGTCAGGACACTGACTGCAGGAGGTGCAGTGCTCATTGAAGTGGAGGGCACACGGTAGCAATGGCTGGGCACTGCGCGGGGCCAAAGTACAGCACAACGATGGATGTCCAGAAAGTTAGGCACAGGGTCCAGCACAGTAAATGAGGAGCACGAGGAGGAGGCCCGTACCCATAACGCGGTCCGCAAAGCGCACGGAGGTCAGGGTCTCCTGGAAACTCTCCTCCGTGGGGGACAAGTTGGTGACCAACAAAATGCGGGCCTTTGCACTGGTAAGGCTGGCTTTGAGCAGCAGCGTGAGCACTGAGTCTCGGTATGGCACGTGCTTGTCTCCTACACAGAAAGAGCCGATACATGAAGGGGGGGTCCTACAGTCAGGCCCGCCGAGGGTTTGAGCAACGGTCGATGGGTTGAACCGCCCTCCGCGTGGCAGGCTTGAGTGCTGTTGTTGTTTACCTCAAGAGCTTCGAATGTGGGGGCGAAATTGTTGTGGATGTTGGGCACGGGAATGTCTCGCACGCAAAATCATCATCGACCAGCAAACGGGCCACAAAATGGCACCCGAGTCGATCCCCCTCCACTCATTCGAGGGAGTAATGCGAAGCGCATGGGCATCGGCAGACGAATATGCTGAACTCTCTAGGGAGCCTGGCAGCGGAGGAGCCTCCTGCTGCACCGCATCCTCCTTTCCCCCCCTCCCTTGTCTCGTTTGCCACAGGGGCATCATGGATGGGGGAGACACCAACGGCAAGAGACAATGGTGCTCCCCTTTGCCCTTCGCCCTTACTCGGTGCGTTTCGGTTGGTAACGGTTTGCAAGTAAGTGTAAGCGTGTGGGCAAGCGGTCCACGGATCACTGATCCACGCTGTCCAGAGCTGCCCCACCTACAAGGCCACGCATCACGGATCACCAACCCCATAGCCCCCCCCCTTCCCACTGCCTACCTCCCGGTCCACCAATGCCAGCCACGCCGGGTCCAGAAGAGACCTAAGTAACGCCCGCAAATAAATGGTGGGCACAAATGTACAAAGCTATACAATGGAAATCTTGGCTTTGCTGCCTGAGCGTTAGCCATCAGCAGCTGCACCGTGGCATAACAGCCGATGGCCACGAGCAACGGGACCCCACCAACCTCCGCCCCTCCCATCAAATAGATACCCGTTGCCCACCCCAAATGCCTCAATCCAGGATGGGGAGGGGGGGTTTTGGCATGACGCCATGGTGTGATGATCTCGTCTGCAGCTGGCGGCGCCTACTGGCCGATCGCCATTCGCTGCCCTTCCCTTGGACCCTTTCCCTCCATAGGCGGTGGTGCCCATCGGCTTCTCACCACCCTTTGACCTTCCTCTTCCTCCTTGCCCTAACCTTCCCTCTCCCCTCCCCTTTCCCTTCGAGGGAAGGGGAGGGGGGGGGGGGGGGCTAGGCTGGCAAGATGGTGGGAAATGGTGGGAAATGGAATAGGAAAGATGACATGACCTGGGGCCTGGTGGAAGAAAAATGATCCAAAAATGCAGCATTGCAGGTGTTCGAGGCATCTAATATGTATTCGATCTAATAAGCATATTAGACATGTAAACAGACCCATTCCACTCTTTTTGGGAGGGGGCGCGAGTACTACCTGTTGTCACATGTGCAGAGTGTTTACAACATGTGCATATTGTACACCAGGTTTGCACAGTGCCTGCAGACTGCACACAGGTAAATGAGTATGTGCACATTCTCTGCAAACTGTGCACACTGCCTACGTATTACCTAATATGTGTGTTACATCTACCCCCTGTGTGACATTCCGTCTGGTTGTAGATCTACCCCCCCCCCCTGAAGTATCCACCTGTAGTGCACGACGGTCTCCCCCCCCAGGGGGGGGGATTGCAAAGGTATTTCAAGGCAAACTGTGGTACCCTCCACTGATGCAAACAAACAGAACACAGTTGAAGTGACTTGGGTGATGCAACCACCACAACCTCGAGCCTTGAGAGTTGAGCGATCTCATGATCCACTTGAGTGACCCCACCAGGGCGTATGTACCAAATGTGGCAAAACTGCGGCCCATTTGGTGAAGGCCCCGCAACAGTGGCCAACACATATGCACCAAGTGTGCATGAGTGGTACCATACACAGTCACCGGGAGAAAACGTCTTGGGTCTGAAAAAGGGACACGGCACCCTGTGCACCGCCTTTGGGGAGAGAATATCACAGAATACACACAGGTGACTGGTTTGAAGTGGTGGGAAAACAATGCAAGAACGCGTGCTCAAGAGATGGGGAACACAAACCACCACAATAGATATTGCCCGGCAAAACAGTGAAGTGACGGTCTCCCCCCCACCCCTGGGGTTGGGGGCAGATTGCAAAGGAGGGGAGCATTTGTATTAGATCTTATGCGTTTGAGACCCGATATGTATCAACTAATATGCATTAAACCGCGTATTTGGCAAGCTCTGGGTTGTCCAGTCCTGCCTCAAAAATGCCGCAAACGCTAAGGCGCAAGCGTGAGGGCAAAGGCCGATTGTAGTTCTGGATTACAGTCCTTCCGTCGCGCCGCGACCCAAAGGGGTGGGCGGGGGGAGAGGGGGGATGGGCGTCACCAGCCCCTGACCCATAACCCCCTCGTTTAACCCGTCGCAAACGTGAAGGAGGGGAAAGCGAAAAACAGAAGAAGGGCAGGACCAAAGGCTGCACATACAAGGCTCAGAAGTACCCGGCTCCGGTGGCGGGTACTGTACCCACAAACGTACCCACAATGTACCCATGGCAAGGAAAAATGGGGGAAAATGGGGGAAAATGGGGGAAAATGGGGGGAAATGGGGGGGAAATGGGGAAAAATGGGGGAAAATAAGGAAACTTGGGTGGTGCATCTGGTCCCCTTCCCCCCCCATTCCTCCCCATTTCCTCCCCATTTTCCCCCATTTTCCCCCATTTTTCCCCATTTTTCCTTGGGAGCTTTCCCCATTTCTCCCCATTTTTCCTCGGGGGCTTTCACCAATGCGCCCCCCCCCCCCCACAGCCTTGTTGCCAACCTAAACCTTGATTTTTGGCCTTTTCAGCCCCTAAATTTCCCATTTTTCCAACAAGCAATCTGAATTTCCCTCATTTACCCCCATTTTCCCCCATTTTTCCTACTTTGGCCCATTTCCCGGATAGTGTTCCGCTAAACGTACCCAAACTGGGTACTTCTGAGCCCTGCACATATAATGCCTGCAAACCCTGGTTAGTGTAAGCAGTGCTTGGGGAGGGTGTGCTCTGGGGGCAGAGGGTGCAGATGCACGAGCATTCGTTGTCTCTACAGCTGCATTTCGCAATGTTGAGAGGAGGCGAGGCACCCATTCCGAACGTTTGCACAGGGCTACCGAAGGGGGCAAGAGGCATCCTCAAGCGGTAAGCAGGGCAACATAAAACATTGGTGCTTTGTGCAACTACGCGGCACATTGACGCACACTCGACTTCTGTTACACAGTCGTGTCATGCGTTGGCGATTTCAAGTTGGGATCAAGCGTTTGCTTAGGGGGGAGGGGGGGGGTGCGGGCGACCCCCTCCCCTGGGCCATGGATTGGAGCAGGGGCCAACCCTGCATGTCAGTCCAATCAGTAGGACTGGGCACCACCCTTGGGGCCATTGAGTAGGACCCAGCCCCATCCTTTAGGCTACTCCCTAGGAACCCCCGTGACCCCCCCCCCCAAAATAAGCAAAAACCCTGGTTGGGATTTCTTGCAGGGCTTGCCCTGGGATCCCCTCCACAACACCAGCGGCAACCAGAGTGGGGTGGAAAAGATAGGCAAGGAAAGCAGCACCCTTGAAACGGAAAACTCAAAAATGGGGGGTATTTGAGTTCTGGTGGGAAAACATATCCATGTGTTGACCGTCCATCGTGCCATTGCCTGTCCCCCAAGCCCCTAACCCACACTGGTCGGCCAGCACCCCCCTCCCCCCGGCAGAGCAAGCCAAGAGCTGCTGTCGTGGAAAAGCGCAATGTGCACCTCATGTTTCTTGGTCGAAACAGGAGTGGGATCGTTGACACGAGCTGAAAGAACCTTACACAATCGTTGTGCTGCAACCCATCAGAATGGATGCCCCCAATCAGCACGGCCCATTGCAGGCACAATGCAGCTGTGCGGGTGAGAGCAAAATGCCTGACTGTGTGTGAGTGTGTGTGTGTGTGTGTGGGTGGGTGTGTGTGTGTGTGTTGTGTGTGTGTGTGTGTGTGTGTGGGTGTCTGTGTGTGTTGTGTGTGTGTGTGTGTGCGGGTGTGGGTGTGTGTGTGGGGGGGGGGGTGCGGGTGTGGGTGTTGTGTGTGAGTGTGAGTGTGAGTGTGAGTGTGTGTGTGTGTGTGTGGGTGTGGGTGGGTGGGTGCGGGTGTGGGTGGGTGGGTGTGGGTGTGTGGGTGTGCGGGTGTGCGTGTGCATGTGGGTGTGGGTATGTGTGTGTGTGCAGGAAGGGGAATGGCCATTTTGTGGGTCAAAGCGGAACTCCCATTCTGCTGCCCCCTGCAGCACCCCGCCCTTGTGGCGCCCACTTCCCTCCCGGCGCTGACGGGCTGCACACTCCGTCACTCCCGGACTGTGAATTTGGGGGGGTGCTCTCCACCACAAATGATGTCACGGGGCCAGAGGGTTCCGGAGGGCGGGGGCGACAACTGTTTTGCCTTCCTTTGCCGTGGTGTTGTCCGGTGATGATACGCGGGCGGGGGGGGGGGGGCTAGGCCATACAACGGAGGCAGCTTTTGTGGGTGAAAGTGGACTGTCTGCCCCACTGCTCCCACTTGCAGCCACTGCCCCCAGTGCGTCGTCCCGTCCCGTCCCCTGCCGGCCCCTGCCTGAGTGAGGGGGTCAGACCGTGATCCCGTTCGGCTCATTTCACACGCCTCATTGCCCTCCCCCCCGACGCCGGGGACGACGCCTGGTCACCCGCGAACACGTGCATCCAGACCCCCAAGGGCCTCATCTCCCGCACTGACGCACTGCCCCATACCCTTTCGAAGGCGCAGATGGACGGCGCCCCCGTTTTGAGCGTTTCGCAGCGCCTCCGCCCTCCGATAACGCCAATACAATGACACCCCCCCCCCCGCCCCCCGCCGCCGCCCATCGCCATAATTGACACTCGCGTCCCCTTTGCCGACGGTTGCGGATGCCTGACAAATTCAAAACGGCGCGTCTGTTTTGAACAACAGAAAACCGACACCTACGGACACAAGACCACCACAATTAAACTGTGCCCTCGCATCTTCGACCAAAACGGCGGCGTTCTGACGCCAATCCATCGCAGTCTTTGCCGCCGGCACTGGCACGGGCACCAAAACACCGTCTGCCGCCGCCGCCGAACACAAGAACTAAATCTGACAACCAGAACAGAAAACGGAGAAACGTATCCATGTGTTGACCATCCATCCCGCCATTGCCCGTTCCGCAAGCCCCTAACGCACACTGGTCGGCCAGCACCCCCCTCCCCCCGGCAGAGCAAGCCCCGGCTGCTGTTGCAGAAAAGCGCGCTGTGCAGCTCACGTTTCGCGGTCGAAGACCCCGCCACGAACCATGTCAACGGGACCCTTGCCTTGCGCCCCATCACCGAGCAGCCTGCGTGACAGCACACCTTTGTACAACCCGTTGACCACGTTCCCCAGACACGATAGCGACGAGTTGATGAACTGTGTCTCCTTCATCTCCGCCCCCGTCACTTGGGACCGTTTCAAGCGCTCGCTACCGGCCAAATCCACCAAAGACAAACTGGACCTATTTGAAGCATGAGGCATGCCTAGCGGCGGACACGTGGATGATGAGCAATCCCCTTGTCGGGATCAAGCGTCATCATGCACAGGGCCCCCCTCAGAGGGCGGGCGGGGGGGGAGGGGCAGGCCTGCGCTTGGAAGGAGCCCGTCCACGGTAACTGTCACACACGCTCAAACCACATCCACCCACCTCCAACAGCGGCCGCAACGGGTGTGCACATGCCGAAGCGCTTGATTCTTGGCTCATGGCTTGACGGAGAGCCGTGGCATTGGATGCAGGGTCATGTCATGTCATGTGACGTCATGTCATGTGACGTCATGTCACGTCGCGTCATGTCTTGTCACGCCGTTTCAGATCATGTGTTGTCATGCGTGATGTGGTGTCCCAGCACAAGACATGTGGGTGGACAGGGGGCTTGGGGGGGGGGGGGGGGGGATGTTGTGCAGAACCTTCACACGTCAGACCTGGGCTGTGCCATCGGCCATAGTGGGCTCACAGGGGTCGAAGAAAAAAGGTTTGCGCGAGGGGGGGGGGGGTTCCCTGAGGTACCCCCAAATATATGACTCAAAATGATCCCCAACGACACCGGCAACCGTCAGGGTTCTGCATCGGTTCTTGAGCTATTGCGATCAGTCCCGGCGAGCTTCATGGGGCCTATTCGGGGGTTTGCTTGCACCTAAAACGAGGAGCAGCGGGGAAGCATGAAACGTTTGACTCTGCGTGGGTGGCTGCGGAGGGCGCAAAAAGGTTTGCGCGCGCGGGGGGGGGGGGGGGGAGGGTTCGTTCGAGCCCCCTGAAGGGGGGGGGGGGGGGGAAGGGGCTCTTGTGACAGGCCAGTCCCAAGAGGCGAGTCTAAAAACTCCAACGCTTACTCACCACCTGCGTCGGAAAGCGGCCCAAAATGAATTTTTTTAAAAAGAGCTTCCCCCCTGATACACACCTCAAAATGATCAGCGCATCGTGGGTCGTTCCCTCAGGAGGGCAATCCAAGCCTCCACCCCCGCCCAGGGTGGTCCTCAGCAGCAATAACAAAAAAAAAAGAAAACTGTTCCGTCACGCCTCTGTTGTGAAAAAGCCGCGGATACGGACGGCGGTTGGAGGGTAACCGACGGCAGTTGGAGGGTAACCGACGGCATTTGGAGGGTAACCGACGGCAGTTGGAGGGTAAGCGACGGCGGTGGGTAACCGACGGCGGTTGGAGCCTGTGAAAAATGCCCTCAAGGGCGGTCCTTGAGGGCGGTCCTTAATAGAATTAAAAAATAAGAGAGAGAAAGAGTGCATCAGGACCGCCCTGCCCCCGCCGGTGTGCGGTGCTGTCGGGAGGAGCATCAAACGGGGTACAGAACAATCTTCGGGGGGGGAGGACCTCGTGATGGGGTACTTGTGCTCCAGGAAATTGTGCTCCGACTGTTCGCCGTGCTCACGCTTCAGCAGCTCGTAGGGGCACGGGGGGCCAGGGTTTTCGGGGGTCTTCTGTTGTTGGAACATGTCGATGATGAAGATGGCATGGGATCGGGAGGAAGCGTCGTTCATGGACGTGGATGCCACCTGGAAAGAGCCGTGGGATCCAGAACAACGGGACAAGTATGTGGGAGGTAGACGTAGCCGCAAGGGGTGTTCTACCCCCCCCCCCCCCACCCTCGCTCCGTGACCAGCAAATGACCGTATCTCGATCCGGCATGCGATGCATCAATTTTGCGGTGGACATTTTGAATCGAATCGCACTTAAAACCCGTGCCTGGACCGCAGACCCCCGCACAACATTGTGGAATCCCCCCCCCCCCCCCCCGGGCCAGCCCGTTGTGTCGGCCTCGTACTACTTCCTTGACGAAGGAATGTCTTGCGAGCACCACGGACCACAAAGGAGTCGTTGCGTGCTTGCCATGCTGCGGTCTGGGGGGCGTGAGACATGCCTGGTTTTGACGATGCGGTGGGCGCACTAGCTATGGCCAGGGATGCAGTAGAAGGGAAGGGCTCAGAGGCGGCCCCAGAGGCGGTTAGACAGGCGGTTGGAGGAGGTTGTCAAAGCGGTTGGGGGCGGTTACTGTCGGTTACAAATGCCATTGAAGCTGGCACTTGGCGTCAGGGGGACAGTAGCTCGGCATAGGCTGGGCGCTCTGGAGGGGGGGGGGGGGGGGGGCTACCTCCTCCCCTTCCAATGCATCCCTGGCTATGGCCCCCCGCTTCCTCATCCCCGAGTCCCGTTGACCGGCCCGCCTTTGCACCTGCGCCTCGCGGCTTCAGTCTCGGATGGATCGGTCCACACTTTGGCCACCGTCCGGAGACGGTCAGAAGGTGGTCCCATGCCCCCCCCTATGCCACGCCCGTGCCCGTTCCCTTTCGCCGACCCACGCTCAGACCACCCCCTGCCCCTGCCGGGCCCTTCCCACACGCACTCCCCATGCCACACCTTCCGATGCGACGAGGCCTCGGCGTAGATCTTCAGCGCCTCCGCGAGGGTGTCGCACTTGGCGCGTCGAAGGCCCACAGGCACGGCATCTGGCGGGGGCAGAGGGGGTGGGTTGTTCGAGCCCCCTAAATCGTCTAAAACTCTAATAATGATGACTCACCACCGGCGATGTATCAGAAAGGGGGGATGGGGGGGGCCTCCTCCCAGGGTCCCCCTATGGTCCCCGCCGAAGGCAGGCCAAAATTTTCGAAGCTTAAATCCTCTTGCCGCCGAAGGCGCCGAAGCAAAATCTTGGCTGTCAGCCTCAAACATTGGAAGGGGAGGAGGGGGGGGGGGTCCAGTGGGGGGGGGGGTACCCCCTGTGTGACATTCCGTCCGGGTGTTGCTCCTTTACGGGGCCCTGGACGGTCACCCGTACTTCCCTTCGCATGTTGCGTCGGGTCGCTGCTTTCTGTCGGCCGCTGCGGCCGGTGCTCCCGCTGGTGTCGTTTCCGCGTTCGCGGAGCCCAGTCGTTGGTGTGCCGGGGCTGTGCCGGATGTGGCGGGATGTGCCGTTTGCGCGTCAGCGGCGCCCAATAATTGGCGTATTGAGGATGTTGTTCCTGGGGTGCCCCCCCCTCCTCCTGCGGTGTACGGCCGTTCTAATACATCACTGCTCACCACCTGCGCCACGAAGCGGCCCGGAAGAACGTTTTGCCGAAAAATTGCCCCCATGATACGTCCCTCAAAATGGTCGCCCATCACCACCGGCCGCCATCACGAGCACACGCACAGGACTCGCCGCGACCCCCGGGGCCAGCACCGGCGGCGGTCACCGTCCCGGGCGCAGGCGACGCACACAGCACCCTCGCAGCCCGCGCCGCGGACGGCACAGTGCCGACAGCAGTCACAGTCAGGCCCGCAGTCACGCCCCTCACGGGTACCAGGGCTTGGTCGTGTGGGGGCTGCGAAGACACGCACGGCCGCCAATGTGGGCCGGCACAGCAGTGCAGTCCGCATGGGCCACACCTGCGCAACGCACGGGCGCGTGGGCCGGTGAGACGCCCGGGAAGGGTCCCGGAGACGTGTGATGGATGCGAGGAACGGGGAAACGTGCGGCAAGGCGGGGGACGGTGGACGGAAAGCGGCCAAAAAGGGCCAAAAGGGGGGCGGTCCGCTCGCCGGGACTCACTACATATCCGCGCGCACAACGGTCCCGATCCTACCGAACCCAAACACGTTCCGAGACACGCCCCAAACGGAACGAAAGATGGCCTTCCCGAGACCGAGTCTGGCTTCATTTGCATCGACCCAATCCGGAAATAGTCGCCGTGGCGTGCCCGGCCCGCGGCCCGTGGCGTGAGGTCGGAGGACGGGCCGTGTGCGCCCCCTGTTCGGGTGCGGTTGTGCGGGGGTGGCACGCCGACGTCCCCCGTGCAAACGCGGGGTCTGTGGACTGTTGCATGGGAGGAAATGAAGACATCCGGGGGGACTGAATTCCGGGGGCTCCAGCGGGCCAGACGGCAAGGGGCGGTGCTTGGGCATGGGGTCAATGAGAGGGAGGGAGGGGGGGGGGGCAGAGGGGAGGGCGCGAGGGACATGGGTCAGGACAGGGACCGTGCTGCAGGGCCATTGGTCCCTCTGGGAACTCCGTTTACCTGCGTTGCGCGGCCAGGCTGCCGCTTTCGCCCCAGTAGCGCATCCCCCCAAAAAGGGGGCCCGCACACATATACCGACCGAATTCTAAAGATCCGCGGAATCCTAGGTTTTGCGTTGGGTGTTTTGAATCAATAATAAGCAAAAATTTTGCGACAGCATCCAAAATGGGCAAAAATTGTTTCATTTTTGCGATTTTTTTTTGCGGGACCCATTGTTGCGTAAGACATGACGCCAAAAATTAATATTTTTTTTGCGTTTTATTTTTTTTTGCGGACAACAACATTCTGTGCCGGGTATTAAATATTGTTTTCAAATCTTTAGGATTCGGTCGGTACAGGGCCCTCGCAAGCTCCTGGAATGCCAGTAGGACGGGCTTCCAAAGAGGCCTGTGCACGTACAGTCACCGGCAACCTCCCACGTACCTTCGCTGTTGCGCATCTGCCGCAGCTCGACCTTTCTTCTGTGGCCCAAAAGGTCATGGATGTTGTCATTATAGATCTCCAGAATGGATAAGCAGATGACCACGTGATTGTTGGCCCTGTGGGCACGAGGAAATGAAAACCGCCACCCGCCACTGTCCAGTCGACCCAATCCATCATGCAGTTCTTTGACTAATCCAATCTCCGGGAGGTGGGTCTATGCGCCCGTGTCTCCCCATAATAGCGGAGCACGCGCGTCACCCCAAGCAGGGCACCGACCGAACCAGAAAAAAGGGAACCGGAATCGCCATTGCACACGCTTGGTCAGACTTCAACGAAATCTTGGACCTTACAAAAGGGGATCATTAATCATCTGCTGGATCGGATTTTTGGTGTGCAACTCTCGCCACACTGTTACTTGTGAACTCGGCAAAATTGAGCAAGCAATTCATTATGGGGTGCACAGACTTTCGCTAAAAGGGCGGGGGAGGGTTATTGGAGCCCCTGGCTGGACCCCCCCCGCCCCCGCCCCCAAAACAAAGGGCTCCTGTGACGGTACCCCCCAAACCAACCCAGGAACATCCGAGGTTTCAATGGAGAGGGGAGACAGGGGGGGTGTCCCGGGGGGGAGGGGGAGTGGCAGGGGATTGGAAGGGGAGGGGGGCACTTACTTGCGGTGAGAGGACACCGAGGTTGAAACCCTAACCCTAACCCAACCATAACCCTAATGCGAACTAGGGAACAACAGCAATTGAATACCTGCTGCTTGATGCCCAGGGGCAAAGGGGGGGGGGGGCAGGGTCAGCATTGGTGTATGCACAGAGATGTACACACACCATTTTACATACCCTGCATCCCCTTGTTTATGAGGATGCAGTTGCTTTGGAAACAAACATTCATTGCACTCACTTGTGCATTTAACAGTGAGGCCCGAGATATGTGCCGGTGAAAATATTGTCAAAAAAAATTCTGGGGGAAATTATGCAACTCTTCTGAGAAATGGGGGAGGGGGTTACACAAGATCCATACGGTTCTGTGAAAGGATACTCCAAGGTCAAACTCCCTTTCCCTCCCAAAAATAGTGCAACTATGCACCCAAAAAGACGAAAAGGCCCAAGTGCCACTCCCAAAAAATTCCCCCCACAGCCCGATGGCACTGATGTTGCTCGAGCAAAGTTCGCATGGCAGTTCGGAATTCAATGGGCAGAGAGTCATGTTTCAAGTGGCTTTGGATGCGAGCCTCCTTATAACGGCTGATTTAGGCTCTTGGCAAGCCTTGCAGAACGCGATCCTGCTCAATTGCTTCTCCCCAACTGCGGATCGTGCTTGCAGGTGGGTGGCGGTCCCCATACTTCAACTTCACAGCCTTCATATGCGCAGTTACATATGTGTCCACCGTTGTTCTTTACTCCAGTCACACCAAACCCCTGGGCTCTGTGGCAGACACCATTCTTGGCGTGCTTCGCAAGTACTGCCCACCCAGCAGCATGCAAATCCTTCTGACCATTGGATTCCACAGTCGACCTTGGGACAAAGTACCACTGCATGGCAAATACTGTTAAAAAATGCTTGTCACAAAGAGGAATTCTCAGACTGGTTGGCTTTTCTGGGCATATGCAAATACAGGTGGCAAACACAGGACAATGGGATTACACAGTGGCATCACAACATCCCCCCCTTTGCGTAGGGCATCAATTGGTGAGGTGTGGACCCGCCACGTAGCTCCAACCGCGCCTGCCGTCACGGCCTTCATCGCTCACTCAGTTCTGCCATCAGTTCGTCTGGCCGTTTGCCTGTCCACGAGGCTCATTGTTCTCTTTCCTTCCTCCCTGGATGGGGCTAAGGACATGGCCCTTCGGTTCTGGGCATTCGCGCCAGGTCAATTCGGCTTTGTACGCTTGGGTTCGTGGGCGTGCTGAGTCTGGGGCATGGCGTAAATTCTGGGTACCATGTACCCTTTGCGTAGGGGGGGTGGGGGGCATATGCGTCCCATATGCCCCACCCCGCTCCCCCGGTGGATACATGGGCAAAACAGAGACTCTGAAATCCTTAAAAATGGGGGGGATTACACAAGAAATCTTCACGCATATTGTCTCCCCTTAAAGTTTATCCCTCACAAAATTTGGCCCCGTGGGTCAGGGAAGGCAACATGCGCATGCATTGAAAATGTGAAGACAGTGACATGGCCTCAGACCTTCGCGCTTTGAAATCAAACAATTCCGAGATCACCCGCGGAAGAATGCCACTCTGCTCTGAAATACATCCGTGCGCATCCACATCCCCCAGAATCGTGTGCGTCTTCCCGCTGCCGGTCTGCCCATATGCCAAGATTGTGCCATTGCTTCCCTGCAGACTGATAGGCCAAACAGATGGGACTGGCACACCAGGGATGGCACGGCACAGCTGTGCATACCGTGTGACCTGTGCATACCGTGTGACCTGTGCATGGCTTGTGCACAACCCAACACGTGGCACACACATACCCTGTTGCCCGTGCGGCCCTGGTAGCGAGGCTGCCAGACCACGTACCACATGGCACCGCACGCCCGAAGGCGGGACCACGCAGCCAAACCGCCTCCCCTTGTTGAGGGGCTGTGGCCTCGGGAACCGGTTCTGTGATGCGGATACGGGACTTTCAGGGAACGGATCCGGGGCGGTCATGCGGGAGCGGCCGCGCTGGGCACCATGGGGTTGTCGCGTGGCTTGGGTTCTAGGCACACCTCTTCCTCCTACTGCACATGGCCACAAACGTATTCTATTTGCCTTTGCACAACTACACACATACCCTATTGCCTACGCAGAGCCACACACGTCATTGCCTTTGCATCGGAACACACATGCCCCTGCGCAGAGCCATACATACATGCATACACCCCATAGCACACGCAATGGGGTGATTTTTTTTAAATAAAGGTAGGTCCTTGCCATGCATGAAAAAAATACACCCCATTGCGTGTGCATAACCACACACATACTCTATTGCTTGTAACGCCCTACCCATATGGCACCCGCTACCTACCCGATAGCACCCCTAGCAACCATTGGGTAAGTTGGGATCACACCACGCATCCATCAAATCCACACACGCGTCTTCATAAATGTCGAGTTGTGAGTCCTCCTCATCGAACACGTGATGGAACCTGAATACCTAGACCGGTCGAAGCACGAAGATGTTACGAAGTGCAGGGGTGGCTGCTGGGGGTCAGTGGCTTGGAAGGCATAATAAATAAGCGGGATTGCAGAAACGGGATTTGCTCCGCCCATGTCGGATCCCGGCAAATGTCTCTTGCCTAGGATGTGCCATCGGATACACCCCGAACGAAAAGTCACTCCACTTCACTTGTGGTGGCCGCAGTCCCCAAGCATCCAAAAGATATGCCCTTCGTCGTAGGCACCGCGTAGGCTTCTTTCACTTGCAACGTGGTGGTAGTCATGCACTCATTTTCATTTGTACCATGAGTTGGTGTGTGCGATTTAAACGTGTTTATGGGAACTGGCGGTGCACCATGTCATCTCAGGGCAAGAGACCGCGGAATAGGCAATAGATGAAGGGCGAACCTGTTGCCGGTGCGCGAAAGACTCGTCCGTAGGATGTGCCATGTTGAGGATGCTCCACTCCTCCTCCGCCTTCCCTTGCGACTTGCTGCACATGCGAAAAGTGGGGTTTCGGGTTTTCATGCCGTGTGCACCCATCTAACAGTGGCCCAAAACCAGTGTTCCGTGTTGAACCACAAGTACATTAACGAAACGTATCCAAGTACAATCCTTGCAAGCACAACAACAACATGCCACACCACTTACCGGGTGCATAGTTGCTTTGAGAAAGCAAATTTGTGGATCGATGGTTGCCTTGTGCTTGCATGCTACACCACATCACCGAGCGCACTGTGAACTTTCTATCTATCAACTTTCTATCAACCATCTAGGCGGGCACACACGGCACAGCAGTTGCACAACACATAGACAACGGCCAAACTGTTGGGATGTCTACGAAAACCGAAAACAAACTAGACACTCAAAAGGTTGTTTTGAAGCATTTGTGGTGGACCTTTTGTTGCCTTGTGCTTTACACGCCAAACCACATCGCTTCTTCCTTCTTCGTCCGTTACGGTTTCCATTTCCATGTGGTGAATAGTTAAGACTCCTCACGCACAATTGCGCGGGCAATGATCTAGATCACCATAGACCAACCCGCGCCCCTCACGTTGCCGACCACACTTTAACACTTTAGTATGCGTGCATGCCAAACCTCCTTCATTTGTTACGTACTCATTAGTTGGTTGTCGTATGCCGCGGCTTAGCCCTTGGGACTTGCCGGGTGAGGGGAGTTTGGTGCAATCCGAATCATGATACCATGCATGCATATGCAAGAACCAAGAAGTGCGCTCAAAAACAAGCAAAGACAATCGGAGACGACGGTCACTCTTGGTTGACATCATCAATACCTACAACATTTGACAGCAAATTTTTCACCAAACTTTTGGAGGCGGGGCCGGATGCGAATGGCTACTTGGACTCGATCCCCTTCATGTGGAGTCTTTTGTGCGGATAATGAGGTCACTTTCACCATTGCCCGTGTCAATATTGTCTCACGGGCCAAACATCTAAGACAATTGGCACTCTAATGGACAAAGGGCACAAGGTATACCTCCCAAATTGTCCTCCATCAACGAGGGCCACGCAACTCAGGTATTTAGTGGGGGGGAAATAGCTGTCAAAGCGTGGTGGCCGCACCACGTGGCACAAATTGATGCCGATGAATGCCTTACTACGAAGCGAAGCAACACAAAAGCTCTTCTAATGGCCATTTAGCGCGATACTTCTATTGTTTCGCACATGTTTTCGCTTTGCACGCTAGTGCACGCTTCACAATGCAGTTGAACCGCAACGACAGAGTCTTCGATTTGTGCCCCATGCGTGGTGGCTTGGGACCCCGGTGGATACCCCTTGCGGACGTTCAGAGTAGTAGCCCGTGGCCCACAGTTACGCCCAAAATGGCCGAATTTGTGCACAAAACATGGCGGCGGATCGGGCTTGGGATTTAGAGGGGCTATATCATTCTTTTACTCAACTTGGAGGGAGCAACAGGGACATAGGTTGATGAGAAATATGATGATATTTCTTTGTACCAGGTCTAACACACTTGCATCCTTGGCCCAAGCACTTCACTCTCCACCTAATCTCCACCCAAGGAGAAAGAATGCCACGATGCCCTATCATTTAAGGCTGAGAAAAGTGAGCGTCGCATTCTCTACAACGTGTTGGTTCAAGGATTGCACAACACAACCGGCAGATATGGACGTGACACACAATGCATCAGTCGAGGTTCTTCATAGCTGTTCATAGTTGTGAAGAATGAGTTGCTGGAGATCATGTGTCTTTCATCAAAGAGATGCCGAATTACATTGATTTCATTTTTGGTGTTGTTGGTTGTTGGTAGTCGTCCGGCTCACAGTGCTGGGTTGACTCAATCAAGTTAGTCACGAGTCATGATTTTTGTGACTTAGTGATTTCAAGTGACGAGCCACACTCGTCAAGTCGACTCAGCAAAGTCACAATGTCGCGCGGTGCCTGTGACTCAATACGTAGGCACTGAGAGTCACGGATCGCGCGTTGGATTCTAAGTACCGTCTGGACGATCCCACGCTGCCCTATTCTGTTGCTACGAAGTTTTAGTTCCCGTTGGTGTCAGCACAGTCACCCGATTGCTCGCCGATCGCTCGATAAAGTAGAGTGATTAGCCGATGACAACGATTGCCAAAAAAAAGTGCGATATGCGAGATTTTTTGATCTCACTGGTTAAAAAAACGCACTTTTTTCGGGGCTACCACTCTAATTGCAATTTTGCCCTAAGTGCATTGAAATCATCAGTTTTGGATGTCGACGCAATTTGGTACCATGCAGGTGATGATGATGGCCTTATTTAGCATTCATGATATACCCATAAGGCTATTAATTTTCAAATTCCAAATTCAATCTGTTTCCTCTTTTACGGCAAGCCGGAATTCGCGCACCGGCTGCCGCATTCCGTGCGAAACAACCGTTAGAAACGTCCATCGAGTCATCGAAGTTTGGTGAAAAATTTGCTGTCAAATGTTGTAGGTATTGATGATGTCAACCAAGAGTGACCGTCGTCTCCGATTGTCTTTGCTTGTTTTTGAGCGCACTTCTTGGTTCTTGCATATGCATGCATGGTATCATGATTCGGATTGCACCAAACTCCCCTCACCCGGCAAGTCCCAAGGGCTAAGCCGCGGCATACGACAACCAACTAATGAGTACGTAACAAATGAAGGAGGTTTGGCATGCACGCATACTAAAGTGTTAAAGTGTGGTCGGCAACGTGAGGGGCGCGGGTTGGTCTATGGCGATCTAGATCATTGCCCGCGCAATTGTGCGTGAGGAGTCTTAACTATTCACCACATGGAAATGGAAACCGTAACGGACGAAGAAGGAAGAAGCGATGTGGTTTGGCGTGTAAAGCACAAGGCAACAAAAGGTCCACCACAAATGCTTCAAAACAACCTTTTGAGTGTCTAGTTTGTTTTCGGTTTTCGTAGACATCCCAACAGTTTGGCCGTTGTCTATGTGTTGTGCAACTGCTGTGCCGTGTGTGCCCGCCTAGATGGTTGATAGAAAGTTGATAGATAGAAAGTTCACAGTGCGCTCGGTGATGTGGTGTAGCATGCAAGCACAAGGCAACCATCGATCCACAAATTTGCTTTCTCAAAGCAACTATGCACCCGGTAAGTGGTGTGGCATGTTGTTGTTGTGCTTGCAAGGATTGTACTTGGATACGTTTCGTTAATGTACTTGTGGTTCAACACGGAACACTGGTTTTGGGCCACTGTTAGATGGGTGCACACGGCATGAAAACCCGAAACCCCACTTTTCGCATGTGCAGCAAGTCGCAAGGGAAGGCGGAGGAGGAGTGGAGCATCCTCAACATGGCACATCCTACGGACGAGTCTTTCGCGCACCGGCAACAGGTTCGCCCTTCATCTATTGCCTATTCCGCGGTCTCTTGCCCTGAGATGACATGGTGCACCGCCAGTTCCCATAAACACGTTTAAATCGCACACACCAACTCATGGTACAAATGAAAATGAGTGCATGACTACCACCACGTTGCAAGTGAAAGAAGCCTACGCGGTGCCTACGACGAAGGGCATATCTTTTGGATGCTTGGGGACTGCGGCCACCACAAGTGAAGTGGAGTGACTTTTCGTTCGGGGTGTATCCGATGGCACATCCTAGGCAAGAGACATTTGCCGGGATCCGACATGGGCGGAGCAAATCCCGTTTCTGCAATCCCGCTTATTTATTATGCCTTCCAAGCTACTGACCCCCAGCAGCCACCCCTGCACTTCGTAACATCTTCGTGCTTCGACCGGTCTAGGTATTCAGGTTCCATCACGTGTTCGATGAGGAGGACTCACAACTCGACATTTATGAAGACGCGTGTGTGGATTTGATGGATGCGTGGTGTGATCCCAACTTACCCAATGGTTGCTAGGGGTGCTATCGGGTAGGTAGCGGGTGCCATATGGGTAGGGCGTTACAAGCAATAGAGTATGTGTGTGGTTATGCACACGCAATGGGGTGTATTTTTTTCATGCATGGCAAGGACCTACCTTTATTTAAAAAAAATCACCCCATTGCGTGTGCTATGGGGTGTATGCATGTATGTATGGCTCTGCGCAGGGGCATGTGTGTTCCGATGCAAAGGCAATGACGTGTGTGGCTCTGCGTAGGCAATAGGGTATGTGTGTAGTTGTGCAAAGGCAAATAGAATACGTTTGTGGCCATGTACAGTAGGAGGAAGAGGTGTGCCTAGAACCCAAGCCACGCGACAACCCCATGGTGCCCAGCGCGGCCGCTCCCGCATGACCGCCCCGGATCCGTTCCCTGAAAGTCCCGTATCCGCATCACAGAACCGGTTCCCGAGGCCACAGCCCCTCAACAAGGGGAGGCGGTTTGGTGGTCCCGCCTTCGGGCGTGCGGTGCCATGTGGTACGTGGTCTGGCAGCCTCGCTACCAGGGCCGCACGGGCAACAGGGTATGTGTGTGCCACGTGTTGGGTTGTGCACAAGCCATGCACAGGTCACACGGTATGCACAGGTCACACGGTATGCACAGCTGTGCCGTGCCATCCCTGGTGTGCCAGTCCCATCTGTTTGGCCTATCAGTCTGCAGGGAAGCAATGGCACAATCTTGGCATATGGGCAGACCGGCAGCGGGAAGACGCACACGATTCTGGGGGATGTGGATGCGCACGGATGTATTTCAGAGCAGAGTGGCATTCTTCCGCGGGTGATCTCGGAATTGTTTGATTTCAAAGCGCGAAGGTCTGAGGCCATGTCACTGTCTTCACATTTTCAATGCATGCGCATGTTGCCTTCCCTGACCCACGGGGCCAAATTTTGTGAGGGATAAACTTTAAGGGGAGACAATATGCGTGAAGATTTCTTGTGTAATCCCCCCCATTTTTAAGGATTTCAGAGTCTCTGTTTTGCCCATGTATCCACCGGGGGAGCGGGGTGGGGCATATGGGACGCATATGCCCCCCACCCCCCCTACGCAAAGGGTACATGGTACCCAGAATTTACGCCATGCCCCAGACTCAGCACGCCCACGAACCCAAGCGTACAAAGCCGAATTGACCTGGCGCGAATGCCCAGAACCGAAGGGCCATGTCCCTAGCCCCATCCAGGGAGGAAGGAAAGAGAACAATGAGCCTCGTGGACAGGCAAACGGCCAGACGAACTGATGGCAGAACTGAGTGAGCGATGAAGGCCGTGACGGCAGGCGCGGTTGGAGCTACGTGGCGGGTCCACACCTCACCAATTGATGCCCTACGCAAAGGGGGGGATGTTGTGATGCCACTGTGTAATCCCATTGTCCTGTGTTTGCCACCTGTATTTGCATATGCCCAGAAAAGCCAACCAGTCTGAGAATTCCTCTTTGTGACAAGCATTTTTTAACAGTATTTGCCATGCAGTGGTACTTTGTCCCAAGGTCGACTGTGGAATCCAATGGTCAGAAGGATTTGCATGCTGCTGGGTGGGCAGTACTTGCGAAGCACGCCAAGAATGGTGTCTGCCACAGAGCCCAGGGGTTTGGTGTGACTGGAGTAAAGAACAACGGTGGACACATATGTAACTGCGCATATGAAGGCTGTGAAGTTGAAGTATGGGGACCGCCACCCACCTGCAAGCACGATCCGCAGTTGGGGAGAAGCAATTGAGCAGGATCGCGTTCTGCAAGGCTTGCCAAGAGCCTAAATCAGCCGTTATAAGGAGGCTCGCATCCAAAGCCACTTGAAACATGACTCTCTGCCCATTGAATTCCGAACTGCCATGCGAACTTTGCTCGAGCAACATCAGTGCCATCGGGCTGTGGGGGGAATTTTTTGGGAGTGGCACTTGGGCCTTTTCGTCTTTTTGGGTGCATAGTTGCACTATTTTTGGGAGGGAAAGGGAGTTTGACCTTGGAGTATCCTTTCACAGAACCGTATGGATCTTGTGTAACCCCCTCCCCCATTTCTCAGAAGAGTTGCATAATTTCCCCCAGAATTTTTTTTGACAATATTTTCACCGGCACATATCTCGGGCCTCACTGTTAAATGCACAAGTGAGTGCAATGAATGTTTGTTTCCAAAGCAACTGCATCCTCATAAACAAGGGGATGCAGGGTATGTAAAATGGTGTGTGTACATCTCTGTGCATACACCAATGCTGACCCTGCCCCCCCCCCCCTTTGCCCCTGGGCATCAAGCAGCAGGTATTCAATTGCTGTTGTTCCCTAGTTCGCATTAGGGTTATGGTTGGGTTAGGGTTAGGGTTTCAACCTCGGTGTCCTCTCACCGCAAGTAAGTGCCCCCCTCCCCTTCCAATCCCCTGCCACTCCCCCTCCCCCCCGGGACACCCCCCCTGTCTCCCCTCTCCATTGAAACCTCGGATGTTCCTGGGTTGGTTTGGGGGGTACCGTCACAGGAGCCCTTTGTTTTGGGGGCGGGGGCGGGGGGGGTCCAGCCAGGGGCTCCAATAACCCTCCCCCGCCCTTTTAGCGAAAGTCTGTGCACCCCATAATGAATTGCTTGCTCAATTTTGCCGAGTTCACAAGTAACAGTGTGGCGAGAGTTGCACACCAAAAATCCGATCCAGCAGATGATTAATGATCCCCTTTTGTAAGGTCCAAGATTTCGTTGAAGTCTGACCAAGCGTGTGCAATGGCGATTCCGGTTCCCTTTTTTCTGGTTCGGTCGGTGCCCTGCTTGGGGTGACGCGCGTGCTCCGCTATTATGGGGAGACACGGGCGCATAGACCCACCTCCCGGAGATTGGATTAGTCAAAGAACTGCATGATGGATTGGGTCGACTGGACAGTGGCGGGTGGCGGTTTTCATTTCCTCGTGCCCACAGGGCCAACAATCACGTGGTCATCTGCTTATCCATTCTGGAGATCTATAATGACAACATCCATGACCTTTTGGGCCACAGAAGAAAGGTCGAGCTGCGGCAGATGCGCAACAGCGAAGGTACGTGGGAGGTTGCCGGTGACTGTACGTGCACAGGCCTCTTTGGAAGCCCGTCCTACTGGCATTCCAGGAGCTTGCGAGGGCCCTGTACCGACCGAATCCTAAAGATTTGAAAACAATATTTAATACCCGGCACAGAATGTTGTTGTCCGCAAAAAAAATAAAACGCAAAAAAAATATTAATGCAATGCGCACAAAGTTGCCGGGTGCACGTGGCGCTCAAGGACGTGTTTCCGTACACCAAGTGGTCACTGCAGGAGGTTGCGGCTGCCGCTGGCGGGGCTTGCGTCCGCACGTTTGCGTTGCCGCAAGAAGGCTTTCAGGAGCAGGGGTACAGGCACG
Source organism: Eutreptiella sp. 'Long Island Sound 2002' (assembly GCA_964036045.1). Taxonomy (NCBI): domain Eukaryota; phylum Euglenozoa; class Euglenophyceae; order Eutreptiales; family Eutreptiaceae; genus Eutreptiella; species Eutreptiella sp. 'Long Island Sound 2002'. The sequence continues at coordinate 48,879,606 of OZ038387.1, read as the reverse complement.
AGACGACATTACGACTGAACTGTGTGGTGAGGCTGACTAACGCAAAGGTTTTTGAGTTTGTGAGACTTGGAAACTGCAACGAACCCGCAGTGGATGCTGTGTGATTGTGTTGTTCCGTCTTGCTATAGAACACAACACACCACACCACAACTCAACTCAACGCAACACACCACACCACACCACACCACACCACACCACAACACAACACACCACACCATAACACAACACAACGCAACACAACACACCACACCACACCACACCACACCACACCACACCGGCAGTGCATTGCAGGAGTTCCGCTCTTTAGGCAGCGACCGCCTCCTGGGCAGGACTCCCCGTCCCCCCAGCTGGTGGGCCCGCGCATTGCAGGAGTTCCACCGCCCACCGCCCTCAGGCAGTGTGGCAGTGCATTGTAGGAGTTGCACTGCCCACCGCCCCCAGGCGGTGTGGCAGTGCATTGCAGGAGTACCACAGCCCACTGCCCCCAAGCAGTGTGGTAGTGCATTGCAGGAGTACCACAGCCCACTGCCCCCAGGCAGTGTGGCGGTGCATAGCAGGAGCTGCACTGCCCATTGCCCACAGGCAGAGAGGCAGTGCATAGCCGGAGTTGCGCTGCCCACTGCCCCCAGGCAGTGGGGCAATGCATTGCAGAAGTTCCAATGCCCACTGCCCACTGCCCACAAGTGCAGTGTGGCAGGGCACACACAGTGTAGTGCAGTGCACAGCACCAAGCAGTGCGGCACCGCACACAAAGTACAGATGGTGCAGAACATAGATATCTGTCAGGGGCATCTTGTTTATACTTTATCCACAAAGATGCGGTGTCAACCCCCAAACGAATTTTCTTCAAAGGACCGGGACACACTGTGCATGGGGGCAGGTAAGACTCCCGTGGGTTGGACGCCCCTATCATCAAAAAGTGCCTGATGCTCAATCGTAATGCCCGGAATGAGACGAGCCCTCTAGCTCCACTTTGTCGACCAAATCTAGCCCACATATTGCGTAATTGCGGGATAGGTGGGCAAACCAACTATCCATGGTGCATGGTATAAACCGTGATTCTTTCCACAACAGATCCAGTTGTGCCTTTCCTTTCCTTTCCTCATTTTTCACTTCCGCGGTTGGGATTCCAGGCATGTTAAACTCTTGAGCGATCACCTCGCATGTGCCTGTGTGTGTGTGTGTGCGTGTGTGTGTGTGTATTTGCCTGTATGTGTGCCTACGTGTCTAAATGTACATGCTAGGTCCCTTGTCGGATTGGTCAATAGCGTTGTGCACATAGGTTGTGTGTGTCATGCGTGCCGCAATTTTGGCTCATTTGCTGGGTGGATTTGTTATTCTTGTACAAGTTTGTGATTGCACAATTGTCGGGTATTGGTGTCCCCATCGGCTCACCTGTGTCTATGATTCTACACTGCTTCATTGTGCTTTGGTACTAATCCACCAAGTCGTGGATGATTGCAGACCGATGCACAGCTTATGCTCTTCTTTTCAGGGCCGCTGTCCGGTGGAGTGTAGTTCCGAGACGGGGCTACTGGAGGTTGAGGAGTCGGTGAATCGCGCTGCTTTGATGTCGTTGCATGACGCGATTTTGGGCAATATGTGGCAAGCACAGGTAAGCAAAAGCAGCTATTATGGCCCCCCAATTGAGACCATCTTTGGACAATATGGGAGTGATTGGATAGGGTAGGTGGGTGGGGAGGGAACCACGAGTTGGTGTAGGCAAGCACGTTGCATGTCGTGAAATATTTCACGACGACTCAAGGGTCATTGGTGCGAAGTGGGCAACTTGAGTCGGCCTCGATGTCGTCCTAAAGCCTCCCACCTTTGCTTGATGCTCCGATCAAGGGGTAGCATGGGTTGTGTACCCTTTGAGCCCAGAAAACCCAGCCTACCCTCCACTGCATCCAGGCCTGTTTTTGGACAGTGGTAATTCTGTTGCTGAAGTGTGGACCGCAGCAATAGAAAGAGCGAGGGGGACTGGCCGATCTTCCCCCCAACAAATGTCCTCCTGTAAATGCAAAGTGCCCCCCGGTGATGAAAACGTTTCTTAAGTTTTGTAAACTGCCTCCCCTAGTGAACACAAAACCTCCCCATGTGAAAGCCTGCCACTCCGTACATATCAAGTGTCCCACGGCGTCTAAAGTAACCCCTAGAAAACGTCCAATGCCCCGGTAATTCTAAACGCTGGCTGGCAGAATTTCTGTGGGTGCGTCTCAGAGCATGTGGCAGCGTCGCGAGTTTGTTGACCCACTTGCCATCGGTCTCGCGCAGAGACTACGTCAGTCGCGACCATGTTTGCAGGTGGTGGGCTACACGTTGTCGAATAGCTTCGTAACGTCCAACAGCTTCGTGTTGACTGGTCATTTTCCGGCATGCACTACGTCGGATAGCTTGGAGACCTTGAGCACAGATTCGAGCTCCAGGAATGCAGGATCTCGGAGGGCAAGTGAAGTTGAGGTATTGCTTCTTTTGCGTTGCGCAATGGACAGTCGCTTATCTCGTGTAGCACCCCGTTGAAGCGGACAGTGGTTTAGGGGCCATGGCGCCGAAGGCGGCGGACAGTTAATTTTTTTTCCCTGCCCATGGCAGGTGGTACATCGCCAGCGATGTTGTTTGATCTACCCAGCCGTGAGAAAGCACCTAGGGCATTTTGGGGGTATGTAGGTTTGGGTATGCCAGTTCTTTTTTGGAGGGGAGCCTTTTTGTTTGTTGATCAGCACCTGCAAAATAGGGCATCCCCCGCCCTCTTGAAGTCCCCCGCCCCTGTTTCCCATGCTCCCCTGCATCGCATCTGCCCTCTACCTCCCCTGCCCCCCTTATTGCCAGATTTAATGCTTCGCACAAGCTGACCCTTCGGTAGTGCGACGTGGAGCTCGGCTGTAAATCCATGACCGAGGTGGCATTGGGTTGTAAACCAAGAGGGATGGATGGACAATCAAAGGGGAGGCAGATGTTGGAGATTGGTCATGGGGGCCTAGGCTAGTTCTGCTGTTGGGTTGTACATGAAGTGTGGTGGTGAGTATCTGTGTACGAGCGCTGTTATGAGGAAGTCTCTGCATAGAAAGGGGAGGGGTGAGCAAGTGTGTGCATGGGCATGTGGTGTATACAGGGCCACAGCCGAGGGCAGCAAAGGCGGAGAATTGAATGACACTCCATGCCCCTTCCCTCTTTCTCATTGCTCTTTTGCCTCGGAGTGAAAATGGTGGCGCCAAGATAGCCCCCTGGTAACGGATTTGCACTTGCTATGGTGCACGCTGAAACTTTTTCAACAGGAACCCCCCCTCCCCCCCCACACCCAACCCCAAAAGCTCAGAACGAGTGTGAGACGGCCACACACGGCGTAGATACCCTTTTCCGCTATGTTCCAAGGGCCTTTTTTTTTTTTTTTTTTTGAAAATCCAAGCGCCGCCTAACTCCCCGGTGGCACCAAGGTCGCCCCCGGGAACCGTTTTGCACCCACACAGTTGCAGGGTAAAGCAGTGTGCTGTACACTTTGGATCCCCCCCCCCCACACACCAAAGAGCTCGAAACGACTGTTCGCGACAAAAAGGTACCTGTGGTCTTATAGGCCACTGACAAGCCAATTTTCTTTCGGAGCCTTGTACTGTACACGCTAGGTCCCTTGTCGGATTGGTCAATAGCGTTGTGCACATAGGTTGTGTGTGTCATGCGTGCCGCAATTTTGGCTCATTTGCTGGGTGGATTTGTTATTCTTGTACAAGTTTGTGATCGCACAATTGTCGGGTATTGGTGTCCCCATCGGCTCACCTGTGTCTATGATTCTACACTGCTTCGTTGTGCTTTGGTACTAATCCACCAAGTCGTGGATGATTGCAGACCGATGCACAGCTTATGCTCTTCTTTTCAGGGCCGCTGTCCGGTGGAGTGTAGTTCCGAGACGGGGCTACTGGAGGTTGAGGAGTCGGTGAATCGCGCTGCTTTGATGTCGTTGCATGACGCGATTTTGGGCAATATGTGGCAAGCACAGGTAAGCAAAAGCAGCTATTATGGCCCCCCAATTGAGACCATCTTTGGACAATATGGGAGTGATTGGATAGGGTAGGTGGGTGGGGAGGGAACCACGAGTTGGTGTAGGCAAGCACGTTGCATGTCGTGAAATATTTCACGACGACTCAAGGGTCATTGGTGCGAAGTGGGCAACTTGATTCGGCCTCGATGTCGTCCTAAAGCCTCCCACCTTTGCCTGATGCTCCGATCAAGGGGTAGCATGGGTTGTGTACCCTTTGAGCCCAGAAAACCCAGCCTACCCTCCACTGCATCCAGGCCTGTTTTTGGACAGTGGTAATTCTGTTGCTGAAGTGTGGACCGCAGCAATAGAAAGAGCGAGGGGGACTGGCCGATCTTCCCCCCAACAAATGTCCTCCTGTAAATGCAAAGTGCCCCCCGGTGATGAAAACGTTTCTTAAGTTTTGTAAACTGCCTCCCCTAGTGAACACAAAACCTCCCCATGTGAAAGCCTGCCACTCCGTACATATCAAGTGTCCCACGGCGTCTAAAGTAACCCCTAGAAAACGTCCAATGCCCCGGTAATTCTAAACGCTGGCTGGCAGAATTTCTGTGGGTGCGTCTCAGAGCATGTGGCAGCGTCGCGAGTTTGTTGACCCACTTGCCATCGGTCTCGCGCAGAGACTACGTCAGTCGCGACCATGTTTGCAGGTGGTGGGCTACACGTTGTCGAATAGCTTCGTAACGTCCAACAGCTTCGTGTTGACTGGTCATTTTCCGGCATGCACTACGTCGGATAGCTTGGAGACCTTGAGCGCAGATTCGAGCTCCAGGAATGCAGGATCTCGGAGGGCAAGTGAAGTTGAGGTATTGCTTCTTTTGCGTTGCGCAATGGACAATCGCTTATCTCGCGTTGGATGCCATATAGATACATCCAGGTGTAGATTTCAATCAAACGCTCTCAGATGTCCCCTCACCCGAAGTTTAGAGGGCCATTGCGACCTCTGGGATAATGGGGGTCGGGGGGGGATCCAAATTGTACAGCACACTGCTTTACCCTGCACCCCAGTGTGGGTGCAAAACGGTTCCCGGGGCGACCTTGGTGCCTCCGGGGAGTTTGGCGGCGCTTGGTTTTTCAAAAAAAAAACTAAAAGGCCCTTGAAACATAGCGGAAAAGGATATCTACGCCGTGTGTGGCCGTCTCACGCCACAGTTCTTCATTGTAAGCACACAAAAGACAGGGATTGGTCCGATACCTTGCATTGCGCCAGGATCAGGGCTGCACAGGTGTTTTTCAACGTGAACCCCCCACGCCCCAACGCAAAAATCTCAAAACGAGCGTGAGACGGCCACACACGGCCATGGTTGTTGGTCAAGGTCAGTTCCAGGCGGGGGGAGGGGGCGTTGCCGTAAAAGCTGAGTAAGTGGGCGGGCACAGCACTCTGTGGCCCTGTGCGGAATGAAGTAATCCCAGGCACTGTGTTCAACAGAGCACTCCGTGGCACTGTGAGGAGTGTAGCACTCTGCGGAACGGTCTTCCGGCTAAAATGTATCCCAATTTTTTCTTCGTTGTATCCATTGTCGCCTAAAAAGTTTTTCCATGTCTCACTACAGTGTATCCACAAATATACCCACATCCCACTGCTTTGTGCCACAGCATGAAACAAAGGTCTCTTGCCAGAATGTTCCCCCCATGTTTGGAGGGACCGCTCCACATGTACTTCAGAATGAATAGGTGAGGGTTCAAGCAGTGGTGAAACCAAAACTGGCAGCACCAAAGGAACATTCTCTCCTGCCCAAGGGCTTCAATGTGAAGGCAGAGGATTTTGTGACTACACCCCGTGCCTTGAGCAACCATGTGCCAACACAGTCATTGCTGACTTCAGCCCTTTTTGAATGTTTGTTAATGTTGATGTTCATCTTTGGTACTTCTGTCAGATTACCACAGGGCCTCACACCACACGCATGTAACACAAGGTCTCCCAAGTGTATCCACCATGTATCCCCCCTCCCCCAAAAAATAAGGACAATGTAGCGCAATTTTTGTGGATACACCGTGTCCAGAGGTCTGCTGCAGAACCCTCGCGCCTTTTGTGCAGAAGCGCATTGAAGCGCTCGAGCAGTCAGTCAGTCAGCTACAAAGCGAGAACGAGAGATCGAAGGGATGCATCCGATCCCTGGAGCTCGAGCTCAACTGTGCCCAGCGGTCAGGTGAGTCGTACCACTTGCTGTACGAAGTGGTGCAGATGGAGCTGATGGAGCTGCAGCAGATGGTATGTGTGTGCAGATGTCCGTGTGTCTGTGTGTGTGTGTGTGTGTGCACGCGTGCATGTCTCCGTGTGCACATGTTTGCACATTTGGCCAGAGGGACAATATTATCGCTATGGTGCGGCCTTGGTGTAGGGTTGGATTGCAATCACTGGGCGCCTTGGGCAGTGGAGGCTAACCCAATCAATGGTGCTTTGTGAGGGCAGTAGGAGGCCCCCTAAGGTGGAGCTCGAACGTTTGACACCGCCCTGCCCCCCACTCAGGTGCGTGGTGACTGGGAATCCACCTCGGTCAATATCAGGGATTTCAGGTTGTTGCACAGGCGCCGGAAGGACCTCCCGTTGCACATTTGGGCAAATGGCCCCCGAAAAAGGACCTCATCCCCCGCCGGCCCCAACTTTGTATAAAAGACGGACACATTTGTGGAACGTGCAAAAAACACAAATAGATGTGTCCTCTCTCTGCCTCCAGCCACCTTCATCCCCCAAACCCTCTGATGCGTTGGTAACGGGTCTGTATCCATTGTCACATGCCCCGTGCCTCTGGCCACACTCGTCTGACGCCAAACCCTCCGTCTTCCCACTTCCCCTGCTTGTCCCCATCTGCGTGGTCAGCCTGTGTTGGGCTCAAGCCCTGCTGTGCTTGGGGATCATGACCCACCACCCCCAGCCGTCGTTTGTGCCCGCTTGTTGCGCAGGTGTTGGGCAGCTCCTCAGCGGGTCAAAGGTCAACGGGCTGGGATGATGATCAGCGCCATGCAGCCGTTAAACATCGCCGGCTCCAACGATTACTTGATCAGTGCCATCCGGAGCAGCCAAACCGGCACCACTAGCAGCAGGACTATCGTCTCCCCCTCCATTGACACCGGGACTTCTTGGGCATGCAGCGATGCAGCTATGCGGCTACTGCTCGCCTCCCTCCCTCCCGCGGCCAGACTATGGCACTGTATGTATACAGTGCCACAGTCCATCATTCACTTGGGCGGAGGCGCAACGGCCCATTTTTGCCATTAACGGAATACGTGCCCGTGGGTGGCTGTCCAGCGCCCCCTTTGGCAGTGTGGGTACCTGATGGGGCCGTGCTCTGGTGCTCATGCTGGTGGGCTCCCCATCTCCTGATGTGCGTGAAACGCCTTTTTCGCTTTGTTTGCACTGACCAAAAAGACCTCGGTACAGGCCGGATAGTCTCAACTGGCCGTTGTCTCTCGCCCGACTGGCTTGTCGCCCCAGCCCCCCAACCCATTGCGCTGGCCCCTCGTCCTCCTTTTATCTGGACCATACATTGAGGAGTGAGGTATTGGACAGATGCTTTATTATGTGGCTAGTTTGTACAGGGTTTGGGCGAGACGTGCACAATGCCGGACGTGCACCATGCAGCTCGTCTCTGTTGCGCGGACCCTTGTCCCTCGTTTCAGTACTACCCTTCAGTCTTCTTCCCACCCTTCCCACAAGATTCTCATGACCTCCCTAACCGCCACTGCTCACGTCTGCTACTCTCACGAAATTGATTCGTTAAGCCCCAGAGGTACTGGAATGTGCTGGAATAACCCCAACCGCAGGAAGACGTTGGAAAAAGATTGATGTACATTCAACACATACTCGCCATTGAATGCCGAGCAGGGCAGGGGACAATCGCAGTGTACTGTAAGGCATTGGGGGACACAAGCGCAGTCAGCCCCCCCCCCCCCCTGCCCCCGCGTTGGCGAGGGTCCCAACGAGTCGGCGAAATTCGGCGAAGTTGGCACAAGCCAAATTTTTTGGTCGCAGCACCAATTGAGTAGCGCCATGCATAACGGAATGATCCCTACAAAACGACCACCGCATGGCGGGCCTCCCCAAAAACTTTGATTCCCGCCCTCCAAGTCAGGTAAAATGCTCCGCCGACTCGTTGGCCTCCAGCTTCGCCGACTTGGGGGGGACGGGGGTTGGCAGTGTATTGACAGAGGTTTGTGCATGCATGGCGTACATGGCGGGGGATATACAAGCACATGATGCTGACCTCTGCAAGGGTTTATGTCTCTTGAAATTCTAAATCCCCTGGGAGGGGCAGGAGGCAGTATCCATCGGGTCCTGTGGCTGACCAGCTTCACGTCCTGCAGCTTACCACCATCACATGTTGTTGCGGACCACTTTTGCTCCTGTGTCTGACCACCATCCCATACTCAGCTTCACATCACATGAGATTGACCACCCTTGTTGAGCATCTGGTGAACACTGAACGTTCCGAAAGGCGACATTGTATCGCCCTTTTCTGTACTCTTTGATTGCGGCACGGGTACTCTCTGACTGCAATCGCAGTTTGGTGCCACGATATTTGTCTCTTTGATGTCTCTTGGAAAATCAATCCCTTGGGCAAGGCAGGGGGCGTCATTCATTGCATCTTGTGGCTGATCACCTTCACATTGTGCTTCTGACCACCATCTCATGCCGATGCTGACCACCTTCACATCCTCCGTCTGACCAGCTTCACATCACAGGAGACTGAACGCCACTGATCGTTGTCCCATAAACATGGAACGGTGCGAAAGGCGACATAGGATTGCCTTTTTTTGTGCTGTCTGCCCGCGGCGCTGCATCCCCCAACAGCACAAGTCAATTGCTTTGCGTTTGCACTTTGGTGCATGATATTTATTGTAGCAGAGGTATTAGTGGATCTGGTGCGCCCCAACCCTGTGCAACCCCTTTCGAGGCTTTCGCAGGACCAGGTAGCAACAGTTACTGGTCTACTGGCAGTTGCTTCAGAGTGCATTTCTTTTGTATGTGGAGGGCTTTGTTTTTTGGTGCATCTACCGCCCTCTTGTTGCCTTTCCACATCGTGTTTGGGCTTTTGTGGTTAGGCAGTCCCACTTCCCCTGTTGTATGTTGCCACAGCCTTGCTTTTTGGTGAGGTGACCTCTGGCATTTCTTTTGTATGTGGCGGGTTTTGTTTTCAGGTGCATCTACCGCCCTCTTGTTGCCTTTCCACGTTGTGTTTGGGCTTTTGTGGTGAGGCAGTCCCCCTCTCTTCCCATGTTGCATTGCCATGGCGTTATTTGGTGGTAATGTGACCTCCCTCACTCCTTATTTGTGTGGAGGGCTTTGTTTTAAGGTGCAGTAAAGCGCCCTTGCCCTCCCTTTCGACATCGTGTTTTGGCTTTTTTGACAAGACAATCCCCCCTTTTGCCTTATGGCATTGCCACGGCTTTATTTGTGGTGATGCAACCCCCCTCCATTTCCTTGGTATGTGGAGCTCTTGTGGTGCACCAACCACTCTCTCTGTGGATCTCCACGTGCTACCCTTGCTTACCCTTTGTGCATTGCCACTGCTTTATTTGTGGTGATGTGCCCTCCACCATCCCCTTTGTGTGCAGAAGGCGTTTTTTCGCGCCCTCATTTTGTCCTTCCACGTGGTGCCTGGGCTTGTGTGGTGAGGCAGTCCCCCTCTCTTCCCATGTTGCATTGCCACGGCGTTATTTGGTGGTAATGTGACCTCCCTCACTCTTTTTTTGTGTGGAGGGCTTTGTTTTAAGGTGCAGTAAAGCGCCCCTGCCCTCCCTTTCGACGTCGTGTTTTGGCTTTTTTGACAAGACAATCCCCCCTTTTGCCTTATGGCATTGCCACGGCTTTATTTGTGGTGATGCAACCCCCCTCCATTTCCTTGGTATGTGGAGCGCTTGTGGTGCACCAACCACTCTCTCTGTGGATCTCCACGTGCTACCCTTGCTTACCCTTTGTGCATTGCCACTGCTTTATTTGTGGTGATGTGCCCTCCACCATCCCCTTTGTGTGCAGAAGGCGTTTTTTCGCGCCCTCATTTTGTCCTTCCACGTGGTGCCTGGGCTTGTGTGGTGAGGCAGTCCCCCTCTCTTCCCATGTTGCATTGCCACGGCGTTATTTGGTGGTGATGTGACCTCCCTCACTCTTTTTTTGTGTGGAGGGCTTTGTTTTAAGGTGCAGTAAAGCGCCCCTGCCCTCCCTTTCGACGTCGTGTTTTGGCTTTTTTGACAAGACAATCCCCCCTTTTGCCTTATGGCATTGCCACGGCTTTATTTGTGGTGATGCAACCCCCCTCCATTTCCTTGGTATGTGGAGCGCTTGTGGTGCACCAACCACTCTCTCTGTGGATCTCCACGTGCTACCCTTGCTTACCCTTTGTGCATTGCCACTGCTTTATTTGTGGTGATGTGCCCTCCACCATCCCCTTTGTGTGCAGAAGGCGTTTTTTCGCGCCCTCATTTTGTCCTTCCACGTGGTGCCTGGGCTTGTGTGGTGAGGCAGTCCCCCTCTCTTCCCATGTTGCATTGCCACGGCGTTATTTGGTGGTAATGTGACCTCCCTCACTCTTTTTTTGTGTGGAGGGCTTTGTTTTAAGGTGCAGTAAAGCGCCCCTGCCCTCCCTTTCGACGTCGTGTTTTGGCTTTTTTGACAAGACAATCCCCCCTTTTGCCTTGTGGCATTGCCACGGCTTTATTTTGTGGTGATGCAACCCCCCTCCATTTCCTTGGTATGTGGAGCGCTTGTGGTGCACCAACCACTCTCTCTGTGGATCTCCACGTGCTACCCTTGCTTACCCTTTGTGCATTGCCACTGCTTTATTTGTGGTGATGTGCCCTCCAACATCCCCTTTGTGTGCAGAAGGCGTTTTTTAGTGCCCTCATTTTGTCCTTCCACGTGGTGCCTGGGCTTATGTGGTGCCTGGGCTTGTATGGTGAGGCAGTCCCCCGTTTTGTCGTTTTGCATTGCCACAGCTTTATTTTGTGGTGATGCGAGCTCCCTCATTCTCTCTTTTGTCATTTAAGGTGCATCAATTGCAATCTCTTTACTTTTCCACGTAATTTGGTGAGACGTCCCTTGCTTTCTTTTGCGGTGGTGTGACCTCCCCATTCTTTTTGTGTGTGGAGCGCTTTGTTTTTAAGGTGCATCTACCGCCCACTCCTTACTTTCCACGAAGTGGTTGGGCTTTGGTTAGTGGTGAGGCGGTCTTGGTAACGTTCCCCCGTTCCCTTTGTTTGTTGAGGGCATTGTATATTGTGCATCAATTGCTCTCTCTGGTGGCAGGGGTTGGGCAAGATTTACGCACCGTAGGGTAATACATTGGAGGTGTCAGCTACCTTTGTGATGAATGGCAACAAATGGGGGGCCAGGAACCATGAACACATGCCAAACTCAGGAGCCCCAGCCGGACTGCAAATGCACGATTTGGAATTGAGCAAACGTTATGTTGCAGTTCATGTGCTAGTGTTCAATGCCTCTGCTTCAAGTGAGGCACGGAGGGAGCGTTCGTGTGCAGGGCGCGCGCAGGGCAACATTTTGGGCTACTTCTGATTCCTACCCAAGCTTTTGGGGGGGATTCTACCCCTCGTGGACTTGCCCCTTTCCAGTTGGGGATATGGACCGGCCCCCTCCCCTCACCCATCGTCCCCCAGTTCACCTAGTTTGATGTGGCTACAAGGTGCATCTATGTGTATTGTTAAACAGGCAGTTGAGCTGGGTACATGGTGATACATGCAGCATGTCCGTTGTGGAGCATCAGTTTTTGCCCCTAATGTCCTCAGTCAGAATAAAAGTAGCGCGCACCCCCACAGGTTGTAGCAGCAAATCAATTTTGTGTAGGCTTTGCTGCAATCCGCTTTTTACAACAGATAGGAACAAAGTGAATGGTGCCAGTAGGCAGTGCAGGAGACTGAAGGGGACAGGGCGAAGAGCCAAGGAATGTTATGCTGCAGCAGTGCTGCAACAATAGTAGTCGAATGCTGGAATTGTGCATCATCCACATGGCTTTGTTGCGCCAATAGGCAGCTGATGAACCATAATTGGGAGGGAGGTGGCTCACCAGGCGTCACACCAGGTAGACCACATGCATCAGGAGCAGTATATCACGTATGGCAGTGCTTGTTGAAATCTTGTGTTTCTTAACACCAGAATAGGTGTCCTAAGGTGGCTCAGCAACCATGAAGAACATTGCAAATGTTTGTTCATGTGTTTCTGGTTGGGATGTTCAGCAACTGTGACGTTTTGGCCAAAAACGCGGAAAAACCTCAGATTTGTCAACTTTCAAAATGTTGGCTTTGCATACCACTTTGGCATCATCTATGGAAGAAAACAATTTTTGTCCTGCACCAACAAGGTGAAAAAAGGATATGATGCCATAGAAGTAGCTATAACATTAATGCATTGGCCATGCTCCTTGTTGTTTTTTTAAATTTTTTCACAAATGCATCTAAATTTTGCTTCTTCGAAATTTCTCGGTTTGGGACCTGCCAACTTACGCAAAAGAATCAGGTGCCAAAGCTGCTTGTAAAACGGTTTTCCCAAAAGCTTTCGCCCCGCAATACATACTTCAAAGTAACCAACACAACGACGCACTGATCTTTTTGAGTCTTTCTTTCTGGCTCTTCCGGACCCGGTCCACACACCCGTACCGCAAAACCTTGTTTTGGCCCAAGCCCTGGCTCCATTCCCACACCTTGCATCTCACATAGCCGACGTTCTTAATCCGAAATTGTGCCTCTAAGTGAGAGCTTTCCAGATCATTGTCCGCTGCTTCCATACCAGCACTTGGCAGCATTCCCTTTCCAATTCCATCATGTGGGATAGTTATAGTTACAGTAGCAGTGACACCACAACAGAATGGATGCCAATGTAAGTATGCACATGTAGAATGCCAATGACAGGGGAGTTTTTCTGAGCTCTTTTTTTCCCTCAGGACTGCTTAGTCCCTTTGCACTGCTGGTGGGGGAGGAAACTGGTAGTGGTCAGGGTTTGACCGACAGGGGCAGTTGGAGGGTAGCTGATGGCGCTTCGGGGGTAACCAATGACCGTGCATGTGAATTATCCGGGGAGCACAATACTCGAGAGTCTTTCTTTTGCTGCTATATTTGGCTACTATCCACGGGGGCCGCTCCTGGTCAGGACCCGACCCCAAAGGGGGGGGGGGGGGGGGCTCTACGGACCCCAAAATTGTCGCACGGAACAAGGTGCTTTGTCGGCGCCGGAGGCGCCGGAGATTTTGTTTTAGGCATACGGCGGGGGGGAATTTTTCTTGTTCCACCCTATGTGTCTATACTCAAAATACTCAGAATTTTGTGGAGAATTCAAAAATGGCTGAAAAGCACAAAAAAGGTTATGTAGCCACCTTGCCTGTGCATTTTGTCCCCTTTGCTGGGGACCCCGGGAATGTAGGGTTGAGGTAGGACTCCGACGCTTCTTGACTCAATCCATTTCAGCAAACCCACACGGGGCACCTGGACCCCTAACCAGGGACCAGCGCCGGATAGGGCAAGACGGGGCGCTATATAAATGCCGTTTGTTGCCCACCTAAACACCATGCTGCTGCGGCCAAACTAGCTTGTGGGATTTGTTCGTTAATCTGTTCGTTTGTTCATACCCCGTGTCACAAAAGGAGTTGCATTAGATACGTCTCTTGCAATGGTGAGGAGGTAGAGTGGAGGCCTCCGTTGTTGTAGAGTAACCCCTTAGGCTAAGTTGCAGGGGCGGTTCCCCACCTCTAAAATTGCCTACGCTGTGATGCTTGACCTTGCGAAGTGAGATGTGTGATGTGTAGCGCGTTTCTTTCGTGTCCGTTTTTCCTTCATGGTGCTTCAGACATCTTAGACAATGCCCTACCACACGCAATATGATTGTGACCGCGGAATGGTGTTACGGTCCGTCACGGATCAGGCCATTCAAGCACACCTTCAAGGCAAGGTCCACAAGAAGCGAATGCAAGACAACGACCCGTGGCAAGATTACGAGTGTGATTGCGGGCGCAAATTGGAGCGTGTGAAGGCATTCCAAATCAAGCAGCATCGCGAATCTCCGGCGTGTAGGGAGGCGCGCTTGCACATTCTAAGCCAAAATTTCATGGCTGAAAGGGTGCAAGCTGTGCCGAGCGATTTTGCTTTTGAGGAGGAGGGTAATCCACCCCCGGTTGCAGAAGCAGATCCATGTGTTGGGCCCGCAGAGGAGGTTATGGTGGAGGTCGATGACGTCGGGATTGCTACTTGCCCGGGGTTTTGCCCGGAGCAACTCACACCAGAGACATTTTACAAGTTGTATCCATTTGCGATACACACTCCTGGGGGGATCCCAAACTGCCCGCCCATCAGTTGGCTGCCGGGTCACAACGTGGTATTCAGTGTTGCGTGCGATGGCACAATGCACAACGGGGAAAAGTGTTGCGAACACTGCGCAGAGTTGAAGGGCTCGGAAGCATTGAAGAAAATTGTGGAGTATGCCATCGATGCCACGCCAAGGAGTGATTATTTGCGACTGGGTGTGCAACAGCTAAGCGAACTCTTGCACAAAAAACGCGATCAACGTGACGACGTTCGCCTAGCTGCGCTAAATGCTCACCGCAAAATTGTGTCATTGCGTGGTGTTGCCTCTGACCCGGAAGATTCCTCGGATCAGGATGTTCCCGCTTCGGAGATTGCACGTGAATCGCCGGAAAATGACACCACGTGTGAATATCATGGTTTGTTGCAAGCAGCAGAGGACACGGACCAATTGCTTTTTGTGGCTTTTGAGGGTCGTCGCATCCACGTTCAACAGTTGTTGAACATTGTCGTCAATTCAGACCTGCAAGCTGCAACACAGAATTATCATCGACTATTACGCAACCAACAACCAGCATCCCCACAAGCTATTCTCACCACCCCCCAGAAAAGCGACCGTGTCCAGCCGTTTGATATTTTTTGCACTCTTGTGAACTACAATGACAAGAAGTGCAGCATCGGTTTTTTTTCGGTGGTAAAGGTTATGCATGCAGGGCGCCAAACGTTCCCCAGCGTTGCAGAATTGGAAGGCAGTCCCTATGAAATCCACTGCCAGTTCATGCCCTTTGAGGTTTTGGGTGATGCTGGCGTTGTCCATTGGAATGGGCGTTTCTTGCAAAAGGTGCACAGTGTTTGTGCTGCTGACGCACATTTCGTTGCACCAACTGCAACGGTGGAGAGGTTGTGGCAGTCCTCGCTAAACGACATTGAACAGCTTTCGCGCTTTTTGATGCATGTCCCCTTGCCAAAGGCAGTGCCGCTTGTGCCGTATGCGGCGTTGTGCTCAATACCGTGAGCAGCTAAGGAATGCTCCGGGAGCAAAACGTATGCCTTGCCCTTTTCCGAATTGTGACCGATTTTTCATGCACGCTTCAATGCGGTCGCATATTGCTGGGCATTTTCTGCGAGGCCATAGGTGGGCCGGCCAAGAGGGTGCGGATAAAGGCGCATTTTGCTTGTGGTGTGGCAACACAGATGGCAATTGCAGCACAAGTGTGCACGGCAAGAAAATTGACAGCAATTGCAGTCTTGCGTACCATCGGCTACGGCTACACAGCGCGGCAACCCCAACAGCGATGAACCCTAGCACCAACTTGCCAGTTCGCTGCAAGGTGCTTGATTGCCGAAAATGGCACTGCACCTACGCCATGCCACACCACATGGCACAAGCGCACCCTGGTGTGTCCCATGACTATGCCGGGTGCAGCAAAGAGGAGAAAACAAAGGTGTTGCAAGTCTTTGACAATTTCCGGGCCCCATTGCCACCGAAGGCGAAGCCTGTTGCGCCGCCGGCTCTGCCCACTGTTCTCCCTGCTCTTCTCTCTGGGCCAAACCAAGGTAGTAGTAGCAGTGGCAGTAGTAGTAGCAGCAGCTCGTCCACCAATGCCTCCTCCAGTACGAGTGCAGCCTCCAGCAGTAGTGCCCCGTCAGGCACTAGTGACTATGTGCCATCGGAATCCATGTCTGATGGGCCGGCAGCCTGCCGGGTCACAAGAGCACAAGCAGCCCGCCCAAAGAAGCGTGCTCGCCCCAAGAGTACCGGCAAGAGGGCACGCGACGAGTGGGAGGATGATTCCGAAGCTTGAGGCCCCTCCCCCCCCTTCGCTTCTCTCTCTCTCTCTCTCTCTATATGTCTGTGGCTCCCTTCGCTTCTCTACATATATGTCTGTGGTTTGTGACAAGGGGAAGGAAAGGCCTTTGGGCGAACTCAAGGCAACATTCAATACTACTCTGAAAGTGCTGCAGTGCAGCAAAACAATGACCATTCACAGTGCATCTTGTTAGCTTTGTGTGTTTGCGCGCTTGGACGGGGCCTGCCGGAAAAGGTGCTGGGTTTGGGTCAACCAAGGGGGGGGGGAGGGGTCCCCCCCCCCCTTCGGAGGGGGGTGGGGTCCCCCCCCCCCCTACAGCCCCCCAAACTGTCGAACACCCCTCGGGGTCACACATTGGCTGGCGGCGGCCCCCGTGCTACTATCCAGATAAGGCGTGGCCAAGGCTGTCCTTAAGGGACGAGATTTTTTTTTTTGTTAAGGACAGCCCTTAAGGACAGCCCCTAGAGGCCTTTTTCCCCCGGCTGAACGCGGGCCATGTCTACCCCCCCCGCCGCCCTCTTTTGGGCACCACTTCTGATTTTGCCCCCCGCTCTGAGGCGGTGGGGCTTCCCGATACGGCAGGGGTGAGGTAGCCAATTTGCCCACTTGTGGGCCACTTCTGATTTTGCCCCCCGCTCTGAGGCGGTGGGGCTCCCCGATACGGCAGGGGTGAGGTAGCCAATTTGCCCACTTGTGGGCCACTTCTGATTTTGCCCCCCGCTCTGAGGCGGTGGGGCTCCCCGATACGGCAGGGGTGAGGTAGCCAATTTGCCCACTTGTGGGCCACTTCTGATTTTGCCCCTCGCTCTGAGGCGGTGGGGCTCCCCGATACGGCAGGGGTGAGGTAGCCAATTTGCCCACTTGTGGGCCACTTCTGATTTTGCCCCCCGCTCTGAGGCGGTGGGGCTCCCCGATACGGCAGGGGTGAGGTAGCCAATTTGCCCACTTGTGGGCCACTTCTGATTTTGCCCCCCGCTCTGAAGCGGTGGGGCTCCCCGATACGGCAGGGGTGAGGTAGCCAATTTGCCCACTTGTGGGCCACTTCTGATTTTGCCCCCCGCTCTGAGGCGGTGGGGCTCCCCGATACGGCAGGGGTGAGGTAGCCAATTTGCCCACTTGTGGGCCACTTCTGATTTTGCCCCCCGCTCTGAAGCGGTGGGGCTCCCCGATACGGCAGGGGTGAGGTAGCCAATTTGCCCACTTGTGGGCCACTTCTGATTTTGCCCCCCGCTCTGAGGCGGTGGGGCTCCCCGATACGGCAGGGGTGAGGTAGCCAATTTGCCCATATGTGGGCCACTTCTGATTTTGCCCCCTGCTCTGAGGCGGTGGGGCTCCCCGATACGGCAGGGGTGAGGTAGCCAATTTGCCCACTTGTGGGCCACTTCTGATTTTGCCCCCCGCTCTGAGGCGGTGGGGCTCCCCGATACGGCAGGGGTGAGGTAGCCAATTTGCCCACTTGTGGGCCACTTCTGATTTTGCCCCCCGCTCTGAAGCGGTGGGGCTCCCCGATACGGCAGGGGTGAGGTAGCCAATTTGCCCACTTGTGGGCCACTTCTGATTTTGCCCCCCGCTTTGAGGCGGTGGGGCTCCCCGATACGGCAGGGGTGAGGTAGCCAATTTGCCCACTTGTGGGCCACTTCTGATTTTGCCCCCCGCTCTGAAGCGGTGGGGCTCCCCGATACGGCAGGGGTGAGGTAGCCAATTTGCCCACTTGTGGGCCACTTCTGATTTTGCCCCCCGCTCTGAAGCGGTGGGGCTCCCCGATACGGCAGGGGTGAGGTAGCCAATTTGCCCACTTGTGGGCCACTTCTGATTTTGCCCCCCGCTCTGAAGCGGTGGGGCTCCCCGATACGGCAGGGGTGAGGTAGCCAATTTGCCCACTTGTGGGCCACTTCTGATTTTGCCCCCCTCTTTGAAGCGGTGGGGCTCCCCGATACGGCAGGGGTGAGGTAGCCAATTTGCCCACTTGTGGGCCACTTCTGATTTTGCCCCCCGCTCTGAGGCGGTGGGGCTCCCCGATACGGCAGGGGTGAGGTAGCCAATTTGCCCACTTGTGGGCCACTTCTGATTTTGCCCCCCGCTCTGAGGCGGTGGGGCTCCCCGATACGGCAGGGGTGAGGTAGCCAATTTGCCCACTTGTGGGCCACTTCTGATTTTGCCCCCCGCTCTGAAGCGGTGGGGCTCCCCGATACGGCAGCGGTGAGGTAGCCAATTTGCCCACTTGTGGGCCACTTCTGATTTTGCCCCCCGCTCTGAGGCGGTGGGGCTCCCCGATACGGCAGGGGTGAGGTAGCCAATTTGCCCACTTGTGGGCCACTTCTGATTTTGCCCCCCGCTCTGAAGCGGTGGGGCTCCCCGATACGGCAGGGGTGAGGTAGCCAATTTACCCACTTGTGGGCCACTTCTGATTTTGCCCCCCGCTCTGAAGCGGTGGGGCTCCCCGATACGGCAGGGGTGAGGTAGCCAATTTGCCCACTTGTGGGCCATTTCTGATTTTGCCCCCCGCTCTGAGGCGGTGGGGCTCCCCGATACGGCAGGGGTGAGGTAGCCAATTTGCCCACTTGTGGGCCACTTCTGATTTTGCCCCCCGCTCTGAGGCGGTGGGGCTCCCCGATACGGCAGGGGTGAGGTAGCCAATTTGCCCACTTGTGGGCCACTTCTGATTTTGCCCCCCGCTCTAAAGCGGTGGGGCTCCCCGATACGGCAGGGGTGAGGTAGCCAATTTGCCCACTTGTGGGCCACTTCTGATTTTGCCCCCCGCTCTGAAGCGGTGGGGCTCCCCGATACGGCAGGGGTGAGGTAGCCAATTTGCCCACTTGTGGGCCACTTCTGATTTTGCCCCCCCGCTCTGAGGCGGTGGGGCTCCCCGATACGGCAGGGGTGAGGTAGCCAATTTGCCCACTTGTGGGCCACTTCTGATTTTGCCCCCTGCTCTGAGGCGGTGGGGCTCCCCGATACGGCAGGGGTGAGGTAGCCAATTTGCCCACTTGTGGGGCACTTCTGATTTTGCCCCCCGCTCTGAAGCGGTGGGGCTCCCCGATACGGCAGGGGTGAGGTAGCCAATTTGCCCACTTGTGGGCCACTTCTGATTTTGCCCCCCGCTCTGAAGCGGTGGGGCTCCCCGATACGGCAGGGGTAAGGTAGCCAATTTGCCCACTTGTGGGCCACTTCTGATTTTGCCCCCCGCTCTGAGGCGGTGGGGCTCCCCGATACGGCAGGGGTGAGGTAGCCAATTTGCCCACTTGTGGGCCACTTCTGATTTTGCCCCCCGCTCTAAAGCGGTGGGGCTCCCCGATACGGCACGGGTGAGGTAGCCAATTTGCCCACTTGTGGGCCACTTCTGATTTTGCCCCCCGCTCTGAAGCGGTGGGGCTCCCCGATACGGCAAGGGTGAGGTAGCCAATTTGCCCACTTGTGGGCCACTTCTGATTTTGCCCCCCGCTCTGAAGCGGTGGGGCTCCCCGATACGGCAGGGGTGAGGTAGCCAATTTGCCCACTTGTGGGCCACTTCTGATTTTGTCCCCGCTCTGAAGCGGTGGGGCTCCCCGATACGGCAGGGGTGAGGTAGCCAATTTGCCCACTTGTGGGCCACTTCTGATTTTGCCCCCCGCTCTGAGGCGGTGGGGCTCCCCGATACGGCAGGGGTGAGGTAGCCAATTTGCCCACTTGTGGGCCACTTCTGATTTTGCCCCCCGCTCTGAAGCGGTGGGGCTCCCCGATACGGCAGGGGTGAGGTAGCCAATTTGCCCACTTGTGGGCCACTTCTGATTTTGCCCCCCGCTCTGAGGCGGTGGGGCTCCCCGATACGGCAGGGGTGAGGTAGCCAATTTGCCCACTTGTGGGCCACTTCTGATTTTGCCCCCCGCTCTGAGGCGGTGGGGCTCCCCGATACGGCAGGGGTGAGGTAGCCAATTTGCCCACTTGTGGGCCACTTCTGATTTTGCCCCCCGCTCTGAAGCGGTGGGGCTCCCCGATACGGCAGGGGTGAGGTAGCCAATTTGCCCACTTGTGGGCCACTTCTGATTTTGCCCCCCGCTCTGAAGCGGTGGGGCTCCCCGATACGGCAGGGGTGAGGTAGCCAATTTGCCCACTTGTGGGCCACTTCTGATTTTGCCCCCCCGCTCTGAGGCGGTGGGGCTCCCCGATACGGCAGGGGTGAGGTAGCCAATTTGCCCACTTGTGGGCCACTTCTGATTTTGCCCCCCGCTCTGAGGCGGTGGGGCTCCCCGATACGGCAGGGGTGAGGTAGCCAACTTGCCCACTTGTGGGGCACTTCTGATTTTGCCCCCCGCTCTGAAGCGGTGGGGCTCCCCGATACGGCAGGGGTGAGGTAGCCAATTTGCCCACTTGTGGGCCACTTCTGATTTTGCCCCCCGCTCTGAAGCGGTGGGGCTCCCCGATACGGCAGGGGTAAGGTAGCCAATTTGCCCACTTGTGGGCCACTTCTGATTTTGCCCCCCGCTCTGAGGCGGTGGGGCTCCCCGATACGGCAGGGGTGAGGTAGCCAATTTGCCCACTTGTGGGCCACTTCTGATTTTGCCCCCCGCTCTAAAGCGGTGGGGCTCCCCGATACGGCAGGGGTGAGGTAGCCAATTTGCCCACTTGTGGGCCACTTCTGATTTTGTCCCCGCTCTGAAGCGGTGGGGCTCCCCGATACGGCAGGGGTGAGGTAGCCAATTTGCCCACTTGTGGGCCACTTCTGATTTTGCCCCCCGCTCTGAGGCGGTGGGGCTCCCGATACGGCAGGGGTGAGGTAGCCAATTTGCCCACTTGTGGGCCACTTCTGATTTTGCCCCCCGCTCTGAAGCGGTGGGGCTCCCCGATACGGCAGGGGTGAGGTAGCCAATTTGCCCACTTGTGGGCCACTTCTGATTTTGCCCCCCGCTCTGAAGCGGTGGGGCTCCCCGATACGGCAGGGGTGAGGTAGCCAATTTGCCCACTTGTGGGCCATTTCTGATTTTGCCCCCCGCTCTGAGGCGGTGGGGCTCCCCGATACGGCAGGGGTGAGGTAGCCAATTTGCCCACTTGTGGGCCACTTCTGATTTTGCCCCCCGCTCTGAGACGGTGGGGCTCCCCGATACGGCAGGGGTGAGGTAGCCAATTTGCCCACTTGTGGGCCACTTCTGATTTTGCCCCCCGCTCTAAAGCGGTGGGGCTCCCCGATACGGCAGGGGTGAGGTAGCCAATTTGCCCACTTGTGGGCCACTTCTGATTTTGCCCCCCGCTCTGAAGCGGTGGGGCTCCCCGATACGGCAGGGGTGAGGTAGCCAATTTGCCCACTTGTGGGCCACTTCTGATTTTGCCCCCCCGCTCTGAGGCGGTGGGGCTCCCCGATACGGCAGGGGTGAGGTAGCCAATTTGCCCACTTGTGGGCCACTTCTGATTTTGCCCCCCGCTCTGAAGCGGTGGGGCTCCCCGATACGGCAGGGGTGAGGTAGCCAATTTGCCCACTTGTGGGGCACTTCTGATTTTGCCCCCCGCTCTGAAGCGGTGGGGCTCCCCGATACGGCAGGGGTGAGGTAGCCAATTTGCCCACTTGTGGGCCACTTCTGATTTTGCCCCCCGCTCTGAAGCGGTGGGGCTCCCCGATACGGCAGGGGTAAGGTAGCCAATTTGCCCACTTGTGGGGCACTTCTGATTTTGCCCCCCGCTCTGAAGCGGTGGGGCTCCCCGATACGGCAGGGGTGAGGTAGCCAATTTGCCCACTTGTGGGCCGCTTCTGATTTTGCCCCCCGCTCTAAAGCGGTGGGGCTCCCCGATACGGCAGGGGTGAGGTAGCCAATTTGCCCACTTGTGGGCCACTTCTGATTTTGCCCCCCGCTCTGAAGCGGTGGGGCTCCCCGATACGGCAAGGGTGAGGTAGCCAATTTGCCCACTTGTGGGCCACTTCTGATTTTGCCCCCCGCTCTGAAGCGGTGGGGCTCCCCGATACGGCAGGGGTGAGGTAGCCAATTTGCCCACTTGTGGGCCACTTCTGATTTTGCCCCCCGCTCTGAGGCGGTGGGGCTCCCCGATACGGCAGGGGTGAGGTAGCCAATTTGCCCACTTGTGGGCCACTTCTGATTTTGCCCCCCGCTCTGAAGCGGTGGGGCTCCCCGATACGGCAGGGGTGAGGTAGCCAATTTGCCCACTTGTGGGCCACTTCTGA
Organism: Eutreptiella sp. 'Long Island Sound 2002'; assembly: GCA_964036045.1. Taxonomy (NCBI): domain Eukaryota; phylum Euglenozoa; class Euglenophyceae; order Eutreptiales; family Eutreptiaceae; genus Eutreptiella; species Eutreptiella sp. 'Long Island Sound 2002'. The sequence goes on along the minus strand of OZ038387.1, from coordinate 48,857,375 downwards.
TTTTGCCCCCCGCTCTGAAGCGGTGGGGCTCCCCGATACGGCAGGGGTGAGGTAGCCAATTTGCCCACTTGTGGGCCATTTCTGATTTTGCCCCCCGCTCTGAGGCGGTGGGGCTCCCCGATACGGCCAGGGGTGAGGTAGCCAATTTGCCCACTTGTGGGCCACTTCTGATTTTGCCCCCCGCTCTGAGGCGGTGGGGCTCCCCGATACGGCAGGGGTGAGGTAGCCAATTTGCCCACTTGTGGGCCACTTCTGATTTTGCCCCCCGCTCTAAAGCGGTGGGGCTCCCCGATACGGCAGGGGTGAGGTAGCCAATTTGCCCACTTGTGGGCCACTTCTGATTTTGCCCCCCGCTCTGAAGCGGTGGGGCTCCCCGATACGGCAGGGGTGAGGTAGCCAATTTGCCCACTTGTGGGCCACTTCTGATTTTGCCCCCCCGCTCTGAGGCGGTGGGGCTCCCCGATACGGCAGGGGTGAGGTAGCCAATTTGCCCACTTGTGGGCCACTTCTGATTTTGCCCCCCGCTCTGAGGCGGTGGGGCTCCCCGATACGGCAGGGGTGAGGTAGCCAATTTGCCCACTTGTGGGGCACTTCTGATTTTGCCCCCCGCTCTGAAGCGGTGGGGCTCCCCGATACGGCAGGGGTGAGGTAGCCAATTTGCCCACTTGTGGGCCACTTCTGATTTTGCCCCCCGCTCTGAAGCGGTGGGGCTCCCCGATACGGCAGGGGTAAGGTAGCCAATTTGCCCACTTGTGGGCCACTTCTGATTTTGCCCCCCGCTCTGAGGCGGTGGGGCTCCCCGATACGGCAGGGGTGAGGTAGCCAATTTGCCCACTTGTGGGCCACTTCTGATTTTGCCCCCCGCTCTAAAGCGGTGGGGCTCCCCGATACGGCAGGGGTGAGGTAGCCAATTTGCCCACTTGTGGGCCACTTCTGATTTTGCCCCCCGCTCTGAAGCGGTGGGGCTCCCCGATACGGCAAGGGTGAGGTAGCCAATTTGCCCACTTGTGGGCCACTTCTGATTTTGCCCCCCGCTCTGAAGCGGTGGGGCTCCCCGATACGGCAGGGGTGAGGTAGCCAATTTGCCCACTTGTGGGCCACTTCTGATTTTGCCCCGCTCTGAAGCGGTGGGGCTCCCCGATACGGCAGGGGTGAGGTAGCCAATTTGCCCACTTGTGGGCCACTTCTGATTTTGCCCCCCGCTCTGAGGCGGTGGGGCTCCCCGATACGGCAGGGGTGAGGTAGCCAATTTGCCCACTTGTGGGCCACTTCTGATTTTGCCCCCCGCTCTGAAGCGGTGGGGCTCCCCGATACGGCAGGGGTGAGGTAGCCAATTTGCCCACTTGTGGGCCACTTCTGATTTTGCCCCCCGCTCTGAAGCGGTGGGGCTCCCCGATACGGCAGGGGTGAGGTAGCCAATTTGCCCACTTGTGGGCCATTACTGATTTTGCCCCCCGCTCTGAAGCGGTGGGGCTCCCCGATACGGCAGGGGTGAGGTAGCCAATTTGCCCACTTGTGGGCCACTTCTGATTTTGCCCCCCGCTCTGAGGCGGTGGGGCTCCCCGATACGGCAGGGGTGAGGTAGCCAATTTGCCCACTTGTGGGCCACTTCTGATTTTGCCCCCCGCTCTGAAGCGGTGGGGCTCCCCGATACGGCAGGGGTGAGGTAGCCAATTTGCCCACTTGTGGGCCACTTCTGATTTTGCCCCCCGCTCTGAAGCGGTGGGGCTCCCCGATACGGCAGGGGTGAGGTAGCCAATTTGCCCACTTGTGGGCCACTTCTGATTTTGCCCCCCGCTCTGAGGCGGTGGGGCTCCCCGATACGGCAGGGGTGAGGTAGCCAATTTGCCCACTTGTGGGCCACTTCTGATTTTGCCCCCCGCTCTGAGGCGGTGGGGCTCCCCGATACGGCAGGGGTGAGGTAGCCAACTTGCCCACTTGTGGGGCACTTCTGATTTTGCCCCCCGCTCTGAAGCGGTGGGGCTCCCCGATACGGCAGGGGTGAGGTAGCCAATTTGCCCACTTGTGGGCCACTTCTGATTTTGCCCCCCGCTCTGAAGCGGTGGGGCTCCCCGATACGGCAGGGGTAAGGTAGCCAATTTGCCCACTTGTGGGCCACTTCTGATTTTGCCCCCCGCTCTGAGGCGGTGGGGCTCCCCGATACGGCAGGGGTGAGGTAGCCAATTTGCCCACTTGTGGGCCACTTCTGATTTTGCCCCCCGCTCTAAAGCGGTGGGGCTCCCCGATACGGCAGGGGTGAGGTAGCCAATTTGCCCACTTGTGGGCCACTTCTGATTTTGTCCCCGCTCTGAAGCGGTGGGGCTCCCCGATACGGCAGGGGTGAGGTAGCCAATTTGCCCACTTGTGGGCCACTTCTGATTTTGCCCCCCGCTCTGAGGCGGTGGGGCTCCCCGATACGGC